>JAIUZE010048026.1:0-16628 GCA_022085475.1 Heliosperma pusillum | reverse complement strand
CGGCCTATTGACCGGCGGCCGGTCCACCGGCCTAGACATCAACTCCACCAATGAAGATGTTGAAAAAGTGAAGAAAAGGGTCAGGTAGTGCCGGCCGGTCGACCGGCGGCCGGTCGACTACCCGGCCCACACCTACATCAGAAGGCATGTGAGAGTGATTTGGTGCTCCAGGCCGGTGGGGGACCGGCGGCCGGTCGACCGGCCCAGACCACTATTTCCCATACTTAGAAGATTTTTGAAGCATTTTGAAGGCGAGTTTCTGAAGACACTGTTGTGTCCCAGGCCGGTCAGAGGCCCGGCGGCCGGTCGACCGGCCGGGGACACAAGACTGAAAAATTCGCCTCTTCTTCTAATTTTTTCCTTAATTTCGAGAGACCTATATATACCCTCCCTTATTATTTTGTAAGCAGTTTTTAACATTCTCCTTAGCACGAAACCCTAGAAATTTGTAACCCAAATTAATCCCTAATTACTCTCCTAATATTTCCCTAATCTAGTTTAGTTTCTCATTTCAAGTGGTTGATTCTAGTATTTCATTTTCATTTCTTGGAATTTGTATTGAAGACTTGGGTGAAGACATTCCCTCATACTCATCAATATAAGTTCGTTTGGTATAAAATCTCTCATCTTTTTCATTGTTTATGCAATTAATATCCATCTATAGTTTATAGTTTATCTTTTGATTGTTATATTTATTCTTCTCATAGCATAATGGTGATTGAACTCCCCCTTCCCTTTAGTGCTTTGATTTCCTCTACCATGTGTGAGTAGATTATCCTCTAGGGTTTAGGGGAGCCTAAGGGTTGATCATGTGGGGTATTAGGGTGGTTAATTAGCAAGTTTGTGGTAAATGATTTGGGTATTGCCCATATGAACACCAAGTGTTTGATGAAATGTGTGAACGAAAGTTACCATTTTATCAAGCATGGTTTGATCTTCTCTTAAGCGACGGTGGTAGAGACGATTAGACTAAGTGTCTATATGGGTGATTTGAGACAAATGCGATAGCTTCTTGATGATTATCGATTGTTGAGACATTAGGAATCGATTTTACTCGAATTATTTACCCCTTTCGCTAGTTACCCGACTAACCCATTAAATCCCCCTAAGGTGAACCCTTTACCCTAGCCTTTCCCCTAATTGTTTTCATCTTTATTACTTAGTAATTGCTTGTTTTTCCTAGTTTTTAGTTAACTTTCCAATCCGTCATATTTTAGGCTAGAATAGGATTCAATCGAACTAGTAGTTGACCTCCCCCATCCTCGTGGGTTTCGACCCCTTTATACTACTTTTATTGGGTTATTTTTGATGCTTGTTTTGACGACAAACCGATCATCAAATGGCGCCGTTGCCGGGGATGGCGTAAGGAAACTCGTAGTTTGTTTTGTGTCTTAGATTTAGCCAAGTTACTTGTTGTTTTTGTTGGTTTTAGTTGTTAGATTATTTGTAGAGTGCCTTGCATTATTGTCTTTCCCTAGTGTGCCCAAAAACACACTAGGAGTCTAACTTGTTTTTGAGTGGCTTTGAGTGCATGCCTAGAGGTGAAGGTTTGTTCTTGAGCCATCCGGAACCCGAAAGGTTGTTTAGGACTCTCCGTGCCAATACACTTGCTCGGGTTAGGAATTCAAGAAGAGTTAGCCATCAACAAGCCAATACTTCAATTGCTTCTACATCCACTCCAACAATCGATTTCCCACAAAACAACACCATTGAACCCATATTTGAAACCCCCTTCTACAATACACAACAAAATACACCACCAAATTCACCACCTACAATACCTCAACAACAAAATCAACCACAAATGACGACTCTACGTGATCGTAACCGTCCCAACCACGATGATACCCAATCTCCAATCAATTTCGGTGTCTTGGCCCCTAATAATTTTGAGATTCACCCGTCTCAAATGAATTCTATTTAGCGGGATAGCTTTGGAGGCCTCCCGGATGAAGATGATCATGCCCACTTGAGAAAATTCAAAAGTAGGGTTGGAATCATGAAAAGGAATGGGGTGCCCGAGGAAACCCTTTGCCTCATGTTGTTCCCATTTTCCCTCAAGGACCGGGCGGAGAGGTGGTTGAATAACCATCCTCCAAACACTTTCACCCCTTGGGATGGTTTGGCTAAGGAGTTTCTAAGTAAGTACTACCCCGCCTCCAAAACGGCGATGCTAAGAAACGAGATTACCACCTTCCAACAAGAGGATGGAGAGTCTTTGGGAGAAGCATGGGATCGCTTCATTGATTTACTTGCCCGATGTCCTCACCATGGAATTGCGGATTGGTATGTAACCCAAACCTTCTATCAAACTCTCCTCCCTCAAACCAAGGCCATGGTGAATGCTTCCGCGGGGGGAAGTTTTGATCATTTAAATGACCAACAAGGGGCGGCATTGATTAAGAAGATGGTTGAGTCGGAATCTAGTTATGGTACTAGTTCTAGAGGAAATAGCTTGAGAAGGAGTTCTAAGTACCCAAGTGAGAACTTTTCAAATGCGGATACCAATGCCAAGATTGATTTGCTCACACAAACTTTTACTAAGGGTTTTGCCGAGCTTCAAAAGGCTCAAAATCAAAGTCAAGGCCATCATGTGAATGAAGCTAGTTGGTCTTATGCACCTCCCATGGTGGAAACTTATCAAACCCCTACTTGTGAAATTTGCAATGGGTATGGACACACCTTTGAAGTTTGTGGGAACAGTGTATCTTATAACAATGAAGGAGGAAATGACTATCAACATGTGAATGCATTTCAAGGAGTCAACAACAACCCACGGCCCTCAAGGCCTCCATTCCAAAGTCAAGGAGCTTACAACCCAAATTCCAATTTCTATCATCCAAGTTCGAAATTTCACCCAAACATGAGTTACAAAAGCCAAAATGTGTTAAACCCTCAATACACACAAGCTCAACCTTCCAACCCTCCGGGTTTTTCCCAACCTAGAGGGGGAGGTCAATTTTCAAGAGGAATCTACAATAATCAATTCAACAACTCTCAACAAGGTCAAGGATCAAACCAATTCCAAAACCAATACTTCAATGATCAAGGTTACAATAACCAAGGTAACTTCCAAAACCAAGGTAATTGGAATCAAGGTCAAGGAAATTGGAATCAAAACCAAGGGAACCAAAACTTCAACAATCAAGGCCAAGGTAATTTTTACCAAGGCAATCAAAACAATCAAGCAAGTCAAGGGGTTCCCGATCAATCTTTCCAAGGCCAAGGGCCAAATTTCAACAACAACCAAGGGTCAAATTTCAACAATCAAGGTTCAAGGGGGCAACAAGGGAATTTTAACAACAATCAACAAGGGAATTTTAACAATCAAAGAAACAACAACCAAGGGTCGAGTAGTCGGAATGACTATGCTTTTGCCCTTCCCTTGACAAATCAACCCCACCAAGAGAGGGATCCTTCAATAAGTGAAGTTTTGCAATTAGTCAAAAACATGGAAATCCAAAACAATTTGGCTTTGCAAAATGTCACTAATGCTCACAAAAAGGAGGTGAGAGAATTGGAAGCTAGGTTAGCTTCTCAAGCTTTGAACAATCCTCAAAGGCCTCCGGGAGGTCTACTTGCTCAAGGGAAAAGCTCCAAGGCTGCTTCATCAAGCCACCATGCATGTGCGGTGACTTTAAGAAGTGGACTAGTGCTTGATAACCCCTACATGGATATGATGAATGATGAGATTCCAAATGATGAGCCTGTTGAGGAAGGAGAAGAACTTGAAGAGCCCTTTTTGACTCCCACCTTGGAGTCAAAAGATGATGGCAAGGGTGAAGATGATCAACCCAAAGAGGGAGAAGAAGGGTATGTCGAAATTATGCCTTATGAAGAGGAGATGAACAAGGATGTCATTGATGACGGAGTAGAGGTACAACCAATGGCAAGAGCTAAGGTAACCAAGAAAACTCTCATTCCAAAGGTATCTTTTAGCACTCCACTTGTTGTTTCCGATATCCCCTACCCCTCTAGAGCTTTGAAAACTAAGGAAAACTTCAAGTTCACCCAATTTAGAAAAATGCCTGAGGGACTTGAAGTGACCTTACCTTTCACCGATGTTATATTGAACATGCCCACTTACTCAAAATTTCTAAAAGACATCTTGACTCATAAGAGAACTTTGGGTACCCAAGATGTTATGATTATGGAGGCGGAGTGTAGTGCTCTCCTCATTAATCCTAACTCTTTTAAAATGCCAAAAAAACTTGGGGACCCCGGAAGTTTCTCTATCCCTTGTGTTGTGGGGGGAGTCATGATTTCAAGGGCATTATGTGACAATGGTGCAAGTGTAAGTGTCATTCCCTTAACTATTGCTAAAAGAATTGGACTTGAAAGTTTAACCCACACTTCTATGACTCTACAACTAGCGGATAGGTCCGTTAAGCAACCTTTGGGTGTGCTTGAGGACGTACCCGTTAAAGTTGGCAAATTTTTGATCCCCACGGATTTCGTTGTCCTAGATATCCCGGAGGATAGCCACACTCCCATCATCCTTGGTAGGCCCTTTTTGGCTACCGGAGGAGTCCTCATTGATGTGAGGGACGGGCGGCTAACCTTTAGGGTGGGAAACGAAACCCTTGAATTTAATCTTCCACATCTAGTGAAGGGACCAATGTTTCACAAAGCATGCTCGGTAGAAGTCATAGAGGAAGTGATTGAGAAGATGCATGAAGAGGAGAAGCATGAAGAAGAAGCTCTACAAGTGGCACTCCATGATGAGGAGATGGGAGATGACCACGAGGTAGATGATGAACTAATGAAGAAGGTGGAGGGCCTTCTCCCTCCAAAGGTACAACTTAAGCCCTTACCTCCCTCACTTAAGTACTCTTTTTTAGGTGAGGGAGAGACTTATCCCGTTATCATTAATGCTAATTTAAGTGAAGGCCAAGAACTTGAACTTTTGAAAGTCTTGAAAACTCATAGGGGTTCACTTGGATATAGCATTGATGATATCAAAGGGTTAAGTCCTAATCTTTGCATGCATAGGATTGTCTTGGAGGAGGGTAGCAAACCTAAGGTAGATGGGCTACGTAGGTTGAACCCTAAGATGGCGGAAGTGGTTAAAAGTGAGGTTATGAAGTTGTTAGAGGCCGGGATTATCTACCAAATAACCGATAGTTCTTGGGTGAGCCCCGTCCATGTAGTGCCCAAGAAAGGAGGGGTGACTATGGTGGAACAAGAGGATGGGACTCTCTTAGCTTCTAGACCCGTGACCGGGTGGCGGATGTGCATTGACTATCGCAAATTAAATGCCGCCACCCTCAAAGACCACTACCCCATCCCCTTTATTGACCAAATGCTTGAAAGGTTGGCGGGGCATTCTTACTATTCATTTCTAGATGGTTATTCCGGGTTTTTCCAAATCCCCATACACCCGGAAGACCAAGAGAAAACCACATTCACTTGTCCCATAGGAGTTTATGCTTATAGGAGGATGCCCTTTGGGCTTTGTAATGCTCCGGGGACTTTCCAAAGATGTATGACGGCAATTTTTGCCGATTTTCTTGAGAAGAGTATGGAGGTCTTCATGGACGACTTTAGTGTCCATGGAGACTCATTTGATCTTGGCTTTTGAATTTGTCTCATGTTTTGCAAAGATGTGAGGAGCACAACCTTGTCCTCAATTGGGAGAAGTGCCACTTTATGGTGGAGGAGGGGGTTGTGCTTGGTCACATCGTGTCTAAGAGAGGCATAGAAGTTGATATGGCTAAGGTTTCGGTAATAGAAAACTTGTCACCCCCTACTAATGTGAAGGGAGTGAGAAGCTTTCTAGGCCATGCGGGCTTTTACCGACGTTTCATCAAAGACTTTTCTAAAATAGCCAAGCCTTTAACTTCTCTTCTTCTCAAAGACACACCATTTGTATTTGATGAATTTTGCTTGAGTGCTTTTTGTAGGTTGAAGGAGGCTCTTGTGACGGCTCCCATAATCCGATCACCGGATTGGAGCCTTCCCTTCGAAGTTATGTGCGACGCCTCCGATTATGCGGTCGGGGCGGTGCTTGGCCAAGTTGTGGACAAGAAGCACCATGTAATCTACTACACAAGCAAAACTCTTGATCAAGCCCAAGTCAACTACTCTACGACGGAAAAGGAGATGCTAGCTATTGTTCATGCCGTGGAAAAGTTCCGGCAATACTTTGTTGGTGCTAAGGTTGTGGTATACTCGGATCACTCCGCTTTGAGGCAATTGTTAGTGAAAAAGGATGCAAAGCCAAGGCTCTTGAGGTGGATTCTTTTACTTCAAGAGTTTGACTTGGAAATTAAAGACAAGGCGGGGTCGGAGAATGTTGTTGCCGACCACCTATCTAGATTGACTACCGAAGATCATGGGTTGAAGGATGAGAGTGGCCCGATCAATGAGTGGTTGAGAGAAGATAGTTTGATGATGATAGGTGGTAAATCACCATGGTTTGCGGACTTGGCAAATTTGATTGTGAGCGGGTTTATTCCGGAAGAGTTGGATGCTAGAGCTAGGAGGAAGTTGAAGCATGACTCAAAACGCTATTTTTGGAATGACCCACATCTTTTTCGCAAGTGTGGTGATGGCATGTTTCGAAGATGTGTTCCTAGAGAAGAAGGTATGGAGATAGTTGATAGAATTCACAACTCGGCCTATGGGGGCCACCTTGGTACATCTCGCACCATTGCAAAGGTGTTACAAGGTGGTTTCTATTGGCCATCTATGTTCAAGGATATCCACTACTTTGTCAAATCTTGTGATCGGTGCCAAAGAACGGGGAATATTAGTCAAAGGAATGAGATGCCCCTTCAAAACATTCTTGAGATTGAGCTTTTTGATTGTTGGGGAGTTGATTTCATGGGACCATTTCCCAACTCTTGCGGGAATGAGTACATTTTGGTAGCGGTGGACTATGTGTCCAAGTGGATTGAAGCCGTTGCCACCCCAACAAATGATGCTAAGGTTGTTATCAAGCTCTTCAAGAACACTATATTTCCGAGATTTGGGACCCCAAGGGTGGTGATTAGCGACGGGGGTTCGCACTTTAGGAAGAGCACTTTCAAGTTCTTACTTTCTTCCCATGGTGTCACTCATAAGACCGCTCTTGCCTACCACCCTCAAACTAGTGGGCAAGTAGAGGTCTCAAACCGTCAAATAAAAGCTATCTTGGAGAAGACTACAAGCAAAGGTAGGAAGGATTGGTCTCAAAAGCTTCCGGATGTTCTATGGGCCCTTCGCACCGCTTTCAAAACTCCACTCGGCACAACTCCCTACAAGCTTGTTTATGGAAAAGCTTGTCACTTGCCAATCGAGTTGGAGCACAAGGCATGGTGGGCCTTAAAGGAGATGAACTTTGATATTGATATGGCCGGAGAGCTACGATTTCTCCAAATGAATGAACTTGAAGAGCTAAGACTTGATGCCTACGAGAGCTCAAAGATCTACAAGGAGCAAACAAAGAAATGGCATGATGCCAAATTGGTTGATAAAAATGTGAAAGTGGGTGACCAAGTCTTACTCTATAATTCTAGAGTCAAGTTGTTTCCGGGAAAGCTACGCTCTAGATGGTCGGGTCCTTTCAAAGTTATTGACATTTCACCACATGGAGCTTTTGAACTTTGGAGCGAGGAAGGTGGTAATTTCAAGGTCAATGGGCATCGAGTGAAAAGATATTTCGATGGAGATGAAAAGGGAACGGTGGAAGTACTCTTCCTTGGGGATCCACTTCCCGAGGAGGAGTCTTGTTTGTAAACTCTTGAGATTTGATAGGTTTGGTGGAGTCCCTCAACAACCACCAATTTTTTTGTATATAGCATGCATTTTAGGAATAGTTGTGAAGATTTGGATTTGTGTACTCGGTTTTTCGTCTTTAGGAAGAAGTTTTAGGAAAGTTTGAAACACTTGTAGTCGGGTTTGGTTTGAAACCGTATCATTGGGATTATGTTGGTTGGGTGATTATTGATGGTGACTTGGGTTTCTTAGAGGATTTGTTGTGACTTTTGAAGACGAGGTGAAGATTTGAAGACGTGCTCCAGGCCGGTCGACCGGCAGCCGGGCTGCTGACCGGCCCAGAGCACTCCAGAAGGTGATGTTTGAAGATGGAATTCGAAGTGCAGGTATTCCAGGCCGGTCGACCGGCAGCCGGGGTCCAACCGGCCTGGAGCACTTTATCTTTGGAGTTGGAATTTTTGGAATTTTTGACCTGTGCTCTAGGCCGGTTGACCGGCGGCCGGTCTGACAACCGGCCCGGAGCACATTATTACTAACATTTTGAAGGTCGAAATTATTGAGCTGCGTTCTAGGCCGGTAGACCGGCAGCCGGGGTCTGACCGGCCTAGACTACCTGATAACGCAATAATCCAAAAATCAGAAAAATCAAAATTTTGAACTGGGTTCCAGGCCGGTCGACCGGCGGCCGGTGTCTGGACCGGCCCAGAACTCACCCGAGAGCCTTAAACAACTCGTGAGCCCCCTTTTTCCTTTCATTCTTCTTCATTCAACTTTCCTTCTTCCTTCTTTCTTCCTTCAAACCCACATAAAATCTCCACAAAACCCACAAACACTCACACAAATCACCACAAAATTCACCAAATCCAACATCAAACCCACAAATTAACCCACTACTTCACCTAAATACATCCCAAAACCTCAAAAACCCAATTTTTCCCTCTTTCAATTGAATATTCCGAAAATCAACATGGCTCAACAACCACCAAGGAAAAGGACAAGAGCTCAACTTGAGGCCGAGTTGGAGGCTAGGCTTCAGCAGGTGACGGCGGGAATGGGTCCGGATAACGATTTTCCGGATATCGTCTTCGTAAGTGAAATAGCAAGAGGTAAATTTCAATGTTTAAAGCGTAGACCTCTTCCCCACTCCCGTTTTATTTGCCGGAATACTATGCGGAACCTTGGCCTTGATACGGTCACTCTTGAGCTTTTCAAGGGTTTGGGTATGGGGGAACTATACGGGCAGCACTTCCGTACTTACCCCCGTCTCACTTGGGAATTTTTGAGTTCGTTTAGTCATGAGAAAGATAGAAATACGGGTATGGTCAAAATTGTTTCCTTTCGCCTACTTAATACTGCTTTTAACCTTCCCCTTGAGAAGTTTTGTAAAGTTTTAGGGGTCAAATATCATAAGTCGTACAAGGTCCCCGAAAGCTTTAATGTGAATGATGTGTGGACTGCAATATCGGGTTTTGAGTTTGAGAAGGGAACTAAGAGACCGGCAAATGCTTGCCACAATGCCCCTATTAGGTTTTGGCATAGGTTTATGGGTTGGACGTTGTTTGGGAGAGAGGAGTGTCATAATTTTAGGGCCGATGAGCTTTCGATTTTGGCGGCTTACTTGTTCCAACAGCCGCATAAATTTGGGATCAACATCGGTCATCATGTCGTTATCCACTTCCAAAAAATTGCCAATGACCCGTTTAGCCCTACCGGAATCCATTTAGGGGGGATTGTTACCAAGATTGCTCATGTACTTTGTAGAGATGCTCTGGATGAGCGTAATTTGAGGTGTTTAGGGGGATACTCATTGTTGACGGAGGACTACGTTTTTAAGAAGCTTGAGTGGGTAATAAAGAGAGTTGAGGACGGGAAGACTTATTGGAGGATTCGAGGGGTAAATTCTATTCCCCTCCCTAATAGTGCGGCTATGAAAGTGGTTCCTGATAGCGCACATTATCTTCTCCCCTTAGAGGAGGAGAACCCTCCACCACCACCTGAAGAAACCCCGGAAGATCCTTTAGCTCCAGTTACCGCATTTAGGCGAGATCCTACTGCCCCCGTCACTACATATAGGAGAGAGGAGCGGGGCCCCACTTCCACCACATTGCCTTATATGAGCCCCTTCTATCATCAGCAGCAGTGGCGCCCTTGGCCCAATTCATCCCAACCCGACACATCCACTTCCACCACTACCAGTTACCCACCTTTGGATCCCTCCTTGATCCAGTTCATGGCCGACATGACTTTAGCCTCCGAGGCAGCAGCTACGGAGAGAGAGGCAGCAGCTACGGAGAGAGAGGCAGCGGCTAGGGAGAGAGAGGCGGCAGCTAAGTGGCGAGAGGAGGAAGCTCGGGATAGAGCTCTTTTGTCGCAGCGGATGGACCGGATGTATTATGACTTGGCTCTTGGCCAATACCCTTCTTACGATAATTGGTGTAGGGAGGGGTATAGGGAGCCAGTTGGCCCACATCCGTCCTATTTCATGTGGCCAGAGGGCGGGTATGATCAGGGTTCTAGGGTGTTTGGTGATTTCAATGTTCAGCCAGACTATTATTCTTCTGCGCCGGGTTTTACTCAGCCGGTAGTTGATGAGGAGGAGGTGGACCCAGAGATTGCGGCTCAGAATGCCGAGTGGTTTGACAGGATGGGTCCACGGTTCGAGATTGTGGAGGGTGGCGGCTCTGGTTCGGGAGCCCAGGATGTAGATGCGTCTTTTGCTGAGGCCAGTCATGGCCAATTTGATACTACATCCTCTGATTTCACTGGATACTCTTGAGGCCGGAAACCCATGAGTATGATCCCTTATAATCCAAATCTTCATCATATTTATATTTTCGCATGCATTTAGATAGTTGTATTATATTTTAGCTTAGTCATCCATTTAGTTGCATTCATTTAGGCTTGCATTAGAATTTAATTTTGTAACATATCGTCACATGTTAGCCTTGCATCCATATAGTGTAGTTTGCATTTACTTAGATCATGACATTGTATTATATCATTTTGCATTTAGTTTTAGGACTTTTATTTAGTTCATGCATTTACTTAGAACTAACCCTCTTGTATATATTGTTCATATTGTGATTTCTCTTCAAAAATCAAAAACCCCAAAAACAAGTTTTTATTTTTCAAAACATTTAAAAAACCCAAAAACATGTTATTTGTTTTGAATTCACCCCTCACACCATGTAAATACCAAGTGTGGGGAGGGAATTCCCATAAATTGAAAAACCCAAAAAGATTGTTTTGTTTTTCCTTTTCTTTTTTCTCTCCTTCCATATTTGAGTCACTTACTCGGGGACGAGTAAGACTTAAGTGTGGGGAGGATTTTATTTCTTTTGTATATATCGTTGATTTTTGAAAAAAGTTGAAAAATGCCTAAAAATCGAAAAATTTGAAAATTTTCCAAAAAAATATATGTTTAGATTAGTTTGTATATAGTTTATTTTGTATATATTGCCGTGTGTTTCTTTTTATCTCCATCCATAGGTGCGCCCCACATCATATGAGGCACGAAAAAGGGAAAATGAAGACGCTTTGGTGAGATCTTTCCTATTTCTCTTCTCCCTTATCTCCTTTCCTTCTTACTTGAGGACGGGATGTGTTGATGACGATGGTGTGAATTTTGTTGATTGGCGTGTGTGCCACTTGTGTGCTGTTAGGAGATAGCATTAGCTTATGTGTCATATAGTCGGTTAGAGCATGTGCATTTAAGTTGTATATATGCTAGATTGCATCATGGCATATAGTTGCATTTAGAAAAAATGTTTTAATTAATTGTCTTTTTGGAAAACTTGTTGAATGTGCATAGTCCATTTTTGCTACTTTTTTATTCATAAAGTGTTCATCTTAATCGTGGAATTTTAGACGCCCTGGGTTGTGCATTTCTAGTGAGTTTTAACCCGTCTACTAATGCCGAGCCACGAGTTTGCGCTTATTCCACCTCGACACCCTCGATTGATGTGATTATTCCGATGGTAGAAAGAATTCTTAGGTGACCGTTCTTGCTATGCAACCAACCATGATTCATTGTTCTTCCACTTTTGATCAAAAAAGGAAACAAATCAAACAAGCTGAAAATATTGAGTCAATTATCATCTTTTCTTGTTTTCGTCGAGGAAGTGCAAAACGGAACTTCTAGGGATTCTAGTGGGCCCATATCTAGGCCCCCTTTCGATGCCACTACGGTGGGGATACCCCTATTGTTGGTTCCGACCGCATGTCCTTGACGGAAACCGTGTGCTTTCATGCCAAAAATTGCAAACCAAAATGCAAATCAAAAAGAAAGAAAAAGAAAAAGAAAGCAAAGTGTGAAATGAAAAATTTTCCAAGCAATAAGACTCAAATCTCAATTTCCTTTTATCCTTCTTGAATCATTCACCTTTGAAGTTGCATAGTGAGACGGGACGACCCTTGTGTCTCATTTATTTGAGAAACGTGAATTCCATATGCTATTGTGCTTAATAACGTCACGAGGATTTCATTTCCATCTTCCATTTATCGCTTTTGGCCAAGCAAATAGTAGACGGGGTTCGAAATTTTCATTAGACTTGCACCGCTAGGAGGCGAATATTTTTCCATGCTTTATGATATTAGTGGCTTACAAGGATCATGCATTATTTAAACGGTTTTCCTTTTAGATATTTCCGTCACATGGATGAGGCATGTGATTTTTCTTTTGTTAGATGCATCTTTGTCGTGTTCTTACGTGTTTTTCATTTGGATGCGTCGAGATTTTGAGCAAGCCCCCACTTGCCTTGCAAGGAAGTACTCTACCTCATGAGTATCTCGTTGTGAGTTGAAGGGACGGAGGAGGCCCGTTAATTGCCTACCGTCGGATATTATTAATAGTTTAGGTTTTAGCCTTAATATTAGAGTAGTATTGAATAAGGGTACTTATGGGTCTCGAATTTTGTTTACTTACTCGGGGACGAGTAAGTCTTAAGTGTGGGGAATTTTGATAAGCATTCATTTAGTCACATTTTTACCTCATTTTCGTCCCCATTTTGGTCCGTTTACACGGATTTGCGTGTCTTTAATTGCATTTTATTTCCCGATTTCCCGCGCTATGAATATTGATCTCAATTTGCCGGAATTAAGGCGGAAATGAGGAAATCGGTGCATAAAGACATTGCATGAGTCGGGATTCGAAGATAGTTGAAAAATGAAGAAATATTTCATCAGGTGGCCCAGGCCGGTCCCCAGACCGGCGGCCGGTCGACCGGCCCAGACCACCACTCCACTAATGAAAGAGGTGGAAAAGTGAAGAAAAGAGCCCAGGTAGCGCCGGCCGGCCTACCGGCGGCCGGTCGACTGCCCGGCCTGCACCTACATCAGAGGCAATGTGAGAGTGATTTGGTGCTCCAGGCCGGTGGGGGACCGGCGGCCGGTCGACCGGCCCAGACCACTATTTCCCATACTTAGAAGATTTTTGAAGATTTTGAAGGCAAAGTTCCTGAAGTCACGCATGTGCTCCAGGCCGGTCAGAGGCCCGGCGGCCGGTCGACCGGCCGGGAACACAAGACTGAAAAAATCGCCTTTTCTTCTAATTTCTTCCTTAATTTCGAGAGACCTATATATACCCCCCCTTATTATTTTGTAAGCAGTTTTTTAGTCTTTTTAACATTCTCCTTAGCACGAAACCCTAGAAATTTGTAACCCAAATTAATCCCTAATTACTCTCCTAATATTTCCCTAATCTAGTTTAGTTTCTCATTTCAAGTGGTTGATTCTAGTATTTCATTTTCATTTCTTGGGTTTGTATTGAAGACTTGGGTGAAGACATTCCCCCATATTCATCAATATAAGTTTTGTTTGGTATTAAATTTCTCATCTTTTTTATTGTTTATGCAATTAATTTCCATTTCTAGTTTATAGTTCATCTTTTGATTATTATCTTTATTCTTCTCATAGCATGATGTTGATTGAACTCCCCCTTCCCTTTAGTGTTTTGATTTCCTTTGCCATGTGTGAGTAGATTATCCTCTAGGGTTTAGGGGAGCCTAAGGGTGGATCATGTGGGGTATTAGGTTGGTTAATTAGCAAGTTTGTGGTAAATGATTTGGGTATTGCCCATATGAACACCAAGTGTTTGATGAAATGTGTGAACGAAAGTTACCATTTTATCAAGCATGGTTTGATCTTCTCTTAAGCGACGGTGGTAGAGACGATTAGACTAAGCGTTTATATGGGTGATTTGAGACAAATGCGATAGCTTGTTGATGATTATCGATTGTTGAGACATTAGCAATTGATTTTACTCAAGTTATTTACCCCCTTTGCTAGTTACCCGACTAACCCATTATTCCCCCTAAGGTGAACCCCTTCACCCTAGTCTTTCCCCTAATTGTTTTCATCTTTATTACTTAGCAATTACTTGTTTTTCCTAGTTTTTAGTTAACTTTCCAATCCGTCATATTTTAGGCTAGAATAGGATTCAATCGAACTAGTAGTTGACCTCCCCCATCCTCGTGGATTTCGACCCCTTTATACTACTTTTATTGGGTTATTTTTGATGCTTGTTATTCAATCGAACTAGTAGTTGACCTCCCCCATCTCGTGGATTTCGACCCCTTTATACTACTTTTATTGGGTTATTTTTGATGCTTGTTTTGACGACAAACCGCCATCAAGTATGCACAATAATTTTAAGTATGCAACTTGAGAGGGAAAATTTTGAGGGCTCTTAATATTTTAGTTATAGGGGGGATGTTAAAGATAAATGTCATTTGGATATGATTATTCAATCTTAGGTAATTTTAAGTATGTTTTACATTTGAGTCGAACTGAGTACTCTAGGACTTTACCTTGTGGCGAGATTCTCACAGGCAGATTGAACCCATCTACAAGGCTGATATCGTAGAAATCGAAGTTACCATTCCCATTCAGGGTGAATTCGGCCAAAGAGGCGGGTGGAATAGCACCGGCGCCATTGCAAGCTACTTGACCCGACCCACAATCCGCTGACCGACATACAAACCTGCGGGTTGCACCATCCACACTGCACTGACTTCTAGCCCAAATGCGACCCGACCAAGATGGCTGGGCTGAAATCGTGCGTGAGGCCCCTTGGGGTAACTCAAACCCAGTTGTTGGTAATGCAGGCCCACTACTTGTTAAGGTCCCTGGCCATATTGTGTATGGGCAGTTGTTCTTGATTATGAAATCAATCGAATTGGGCCCTGTAATACACAAACATGTTAGTCTTATTAGAATTTGTTTGATTAAAATCTCTTATATACTAAAAGATTTACAAAATTAAATATTTTTCCACTTAAGTTTTCTCTCTAAATATTTACTTTCTAATAGTGGTTCTCACTTTCATTAATTGATCTAATCATCCTCTTTTTATTTATGGATATGACATAAATAAATAAAATGATCTTCTACAATTTTATTTACTATTGGCATCACCTATATTAGTTGATCCCTCCTTGATCATTTTGCTTTTTGAATAAAAAATCACTTAACTTCTAACTAAAAAATTAACTTCATGACACACAATGAGTTTGTGACACAATAACTTATTCGAACCGTATCATATGAGAATGCTCCTAATGAACTAAAAAAAGTATAATCATAACAGTTCGTATATGTGACACATTTTGTGTTTGTTACACGATAACTTATTCTAACCGTATCTTTAACTTAACATATACTTTATATCATATAATGAGATAATATAGTTATCTTTAAGATACAATCTTGACAAAACAGTTTTAACAAAACATACAATCTTATTCGATGTATTTTCCAATTCTTAATATGAAACACTACCAATAGTATATTTATCATTAAATTTAAAATGGAGTTAACTATAAATATTTACGGTAAGTATGGTCACAATATTCCGATAAATCAATGTTTAGCTTTATTTCAAAATGACCATTTAAAAGTCAAAATCTCTAACATCTTTATTTGAAAAAAACGCGCTTTCGTGCGGGATCCATACTAGTTTATAAATTAATTAAGGGAACTAGGTTTGGTGTCCGGTCCCGGTCAGATTACCTCTTTTTATTATTTAAATTTTATTTTATATAAAATTTAATTGTGGTTAATTGGTCTAACTTATACATTTATCATTTATAATATATTTTTCTATATGACATATTTGATGAGAAGTAAAATTATTAAATTATGAGACACATTTAATACTTCATCTGTAAATTATTTTTCACTACCCCACATATACTACTATTACAATAAATATAAATTATATTGGAATCACATGGTGTTATAATTTTCAATAAAGAAAAATTAAGTAATTTTTTCATAATATCCCTACTTTTCAAATTATGACTGTACTCTTAGACTTTAGTTGTATTTGATAAATTAATTACTTTCCTAATACTATTATTTAATTTTATACATCTAAAATTATATAATATATACGGAAAATTCCCGTGGTACCCCTAAACTTTGTCATTTTGCACGTGGTATACATTTTTTTAATTTTGTGCACATAGTAACCTTGAGGTTTGATTTTTAAGTATGACATGCTCTTTCTATCGTTCTTAAGATCTTCAAATGAGCGTAAATCTTAAACCAGAAATCAGAATTTGCCAAAACAAAATTTTAAATTGATTAACTCTTCGATATCTATAATTTGATCAAACAAAAAACGGTCATTCGAAAATTTAAGACCGAATTAATGGACGATTTTAGGTTTCATTTAGATTTCGTTAGAAAAAAAACGTTAGAAAATGTTACTCGACAATTTTTTTTTCACAAATCGTAGATTATGACAAGAAAATGTTTTTAGGACAAAAAATTGGGCAAATCCGAATTCCGGTGCAAGTGTTATGCTCAATTGAAGTTTTTTAAAGCGACGAAAAGGACATGTTGTGCATAAAAATAAAACGTGAAGGGTGACATGTGCACAAACTTAAAATACAGGGTACCATGTGCAAAATGACAAAGTTTAGGGGTAC
>JAIUZE010048024.1:0-18058 GCA_022085475.1 Heliosperma pusillum | reverse complement strand
GTTGGCTCATTATGCCACTCGACTTATTTCGAGGGAGGAGGACAAAGCTTTCTTTTACTTAGGAAAGCTATCTCCTCAGGTGAAGGGAAAGATAAGTAGGGGTTCTACTTCTTGTGTCTCGATTTACAATGATGCCCTATGGGCAGAAAGTTCTATACGGGAGATTGCCGAAGAGGCCCGTACTTCGTTTGTAGCTCCTAATGCCTTTGGCAAGAGACCTCTATATCCTACCTCCCGACCTTCCTTTTCTCCTTATTTTCCAACCAAGAGGAGGAACTTTCAGAGTGGACAGGCAAATCCGACCAACCGTCCATTTGCCCCGAGCAATAACCACGATCCTAAGGGTCGTACCTGTTTTGCGTGCAAGATGCCTATGCATCCAGGGGTTGGCTGTTTCAACAAGCCAATTGTATGCTTTACTTGTCTGAAACCGGGACACAAGTCATTTGTATGTCCTGATAGGAAGATGATAGCTTCTACACCAGCTACATCTGGGAGACCGAGGGGTCGAATTTTCGTCATGAGCCGTGCTGAGGCCGATGCTCAACCAGACCTGGTGACTGGTACGTTTCAATTTATGAAATCCGTGTTTAATTTTATTAGATACAGGAGCTTCTTGGTCTCTTCCTCAGCCTCGTTTTCCTTTTTTCGCCTTCGCCTTTTTCATCTGATCTTAATCTTTAATAATGCTTCCTAATGTTCCTTGTATCATGTTCTTTTATCCCTACTCTCTGGAGAGGTAGTCCTTTTAGCTATTATAAGGGTTAGTAGAGGTGTTTTGAAGGAGTTTCGAATATGATACCTAACCATCCTATGGAGCTAGTTTTGTGGTTAAAGGATTATGGAAAATGGAGAATAAGTTTAGGAAGAAACTATCCTAGTGGTTTTAAATTAAGAAATCTTGAAGTTGCAATATCCTTTTTGAGGATCGAAATAAGCTGAATGATAGTGGTAGTTATGGTTAGGAAGTTGAGTGATTTTTTATTTATTTACTTGGGAATTGGTAGTCGTTAAATGATGGACCCTAGCGGGAATAATACTTTGTGGAATTAGGATTGGATGATACAACGTGAGGAATATTGTCATAAGCGAAAACCGATGTATTGAGTGTTGAAGGAGCTAAATGAATTGATTTACGGTCGCATGGCCTATGATTGGCAAAAGTTAAGTGAAATGATATTGGGTGACTAATCTCTTTTGAGGAATTGTGTTTTAACTTTTGAAGGTGAGAAAGTTAATTGTTAATAACTTAAGATAATGAATTTTGGAATAAATTGGATCAAAGGATTTCATCGTAAGTCTCCGTTACTTGGGGTTGTTAGCGGCATTGGTTCCCAAATTATAAATATTTTGATGGTGGTTTCCAATAAAAGTTTTGATGGAGCTAAGAAGATTATAGTTCGTAATAAATCTTTCATGGGTTGTTCGTTATGGAGCTTACTGTACCGATGGACCTTAGAAGATTCTAATTGAATTGGAATAATTGGAAGTTATTACTCGAGGGGTCATGTTTATGAAATATTTTGGTAGGAAGCTGATGATTGAAATGGTAGAGGATAATTGCTATCTTTTGAGGACTAGTTTATTTGTACAGTTAGTATTGTTGAGTTACGATAGACATTCGAATTGTCATAGATGAAAGTTAGTATGGTAATGCATTCCTCTCTTTTCTCTCTTTCTTTTCGATTTATTCTTTCGAATATTTCGTTCCTTCTATCAATTATCTTCTCATGATTGATAGATTATTAGAAACTTTAGTTAGAAATTTTAGGTATAGATAGTAGTGTTATTACATTTACTATAGAATTTTGGAACTAATCATGTGTAGAAATGTTTTATAATTTCAAGTATTTTTACCGTCAAGGAGTGTTGAGACTCGTTATTGGAGACGTTCGATAACTAGTTTTCTCATTAATTGACGCGAAAGTGTATCTTTTGAGTCTTTGACTTGGACGATGAGATTCTTGACTGCAGACGAGAATCTTCCGTTCCATTGATAAGATCCTATATTTATATTACAAGTATATTTTTAACAGTTTTGAAATAGACCTACATATATGTTACGTTCCTTCTTCTAAGTTTCGAGGACGAAACTTTTTAAAAGGAGGGGTGATTGTAACAACCCGAAAAGTACCCGATTTTTCTAGTAAAAATATTTACTAACACTTTTCAGTAGAACTTAAGTTTTTAAAATAGGAATTTTTGTTCCGAGTCTTATTTTGAAATTCCGCGTTCGTATTTGGAATTTTTGAGGGATTCCATGAAAAGACCGTTTTTAGTCATCTTTGACTTTTCTTGACTTTTAAGTCGTCTTTGACTTTTCCTTGACTTTTTAAAGTCGTCATTGACTTTTCTTGACTTTTAAGTCGTCCTAAACTTTTCTTGACTTTTAAGTCATCTTCGACTTTTCTCGACTTTTCAGTCAACTTTGACTTCCGTTGACTTTTCCCGACTCGTCTCATAAGTTTGAAGACCGAAATTTTATTTAAAAAAATAATATTTTTCATTTATTTTTATTTAGATTTATTAAGATTTATCATAATTTAATATAATTATTTTGAATTTATTCGGAAATTAAAGAATAACGTTTACGGTTTTAACCGAACGTCATTTAACTATTCCCGACTCATCGTAAAGCGCGAAACAAAATCGAAACTCGACTTTGGCATGAGTCACACGCGCGTGTCATCGCTTTCCACTCACCATTAGATATTTTATTTATTTTGATTAAACTAATCAAAATATCTAGATATTTATTAACTTTATCGATCAGTTAACGAAAATTACGCAAATCGTTTACAAAACTGATCCGACAAACACACTTCTACACGGCTCAAACTCTCTCTAATAGACCTTGATATTTTCATTACTTTTGATTAATATATCATAATATTTAGATATTATTTCACTTTATCGATCAGTTAACGGAAATTACGCAAAACGATCGAAATCGGATCCGTCTCCTCATCATTCCACACGGCTCCATCTCCTCTTTTTGTCCTTGATATTTTCTTTCTTTTTCATTATAATAACATATTATCTTGATATTTATTGTAATTAACTTTATCGTTAATTATATTAAATCGTTTACCGTAAAATAATTAGTAAACGCGAGTCAATTACGTAACAACAATTTCAAAACTCGACATCCACTTTGGCCTATATGTACACGGCTCAACACACCACACTTGACTCACAAACAACTTTTCATTTTACAACAAATCAAATAAAGATCAAAATATCACTTTCTTTGATCGTTCTTCGTGTTCTTCGTCGTTCATCATTTGTTCTTCATCGTTCTTGAGCAAATCCTTCATAAAACCTTCATTTCTTAATTAAATCCTTCCTAATTTATATTTCTAGGATCTCCTCTTCGCTCCCCATCTTCACGTACGGTTTTATTTCAATTCCGACAAAATCGTTTTTAAGACTTTAATTATGGAAAATCATATTTTAAGTTCTAATAATGTTTTCTTGTCATTTCTTATAGGGGAAGACTTTGAAGACGAGTTTGGAGACTCGTATATTTTAGGTGAAGATTAGTAGGAGGGATTCTTGGTTTATACTTCTTATTATTTTGGTGCTACTTGATTTTAGCTAAGCTAAGGTAACGATTCCGAGTTACTCGACGATATAATGTCACATAGCCTTAGTTTCTTAGGTTTTAGTTCATATTATGGTTACTAATGATTTTTGGTAGTAACATGTTAAGTAGTAGGATTTGTATGTTGTATGGAATTTTTAATATGTTAGTATTCTAGACATGTTAGTATGATTTAATTATAATCATGGTTTTTGTATGATGGATGGTTGTATTGGATGTTAAAATGGTTGTTGATTAATTAGAACATGTTAGAAATAATATGGTGTGAGTGATGGTGGTGGCCGGATTAGTTGGCCGGAGAAACCAGCCCAAACCGGCCGGTCCAGGCCCGGTTCAGGCCGGTTCAGGCCGGTCCTGGTCCGGTCTGGATTGGTCCGGGTTTTGGTCTTTGGGTTGTGTCGATGTTTGATTGTTATGTTGTTGTGTTGACGGGTTTTAATTATGATAAGCATGCGGGAATTAATTAGAAACGGTTTTTACTAAAATTGTCAAAACAGCCACTTTAGCCCAAATCAGGCCGTAAGGCCCAAATCAGGCCCATGTGGGTCCGGCCCAACTCAGCCCGTGGGTCCCACTTTGGGACTTGTGACGATTTTTGAATTATCGTCATTTTTATCGCGTTTTGTAATAATTAGCAAGCGAGAAATATTAATAAGTAAAATATTTAATTAAAAAGGTTTTTCATTAAATTATTATTTCTCACATGTTAGAAATTATAAGACGAGACCGTAGTTTAAGTTAATCTCCTTTAAGTCAAACGGGGTTTTGGGTATAATATAATCTAATTCACATGTTAGAAGTTTTAATAGAATAACATGTAATGAATATGTTGATTTTATGTCTATGTGATAAAGACTCTGTTTCTAGCCGGTTTGACCAAACGGGTTTGGTCAAACTAAGATCTAGTCAGCCCCGTTTTGACTGATGACCCGTCGCGGGACTCGGGTCGGGGATTTGTCTTCAAGTAAGGTTGTATTTAATTAATGAATTAGCCTTAGTAGATATGAGGCGATATGTTATTTGATTATGATTTATATGCAATTAGTCACATGTTAGGAATGTTTTTCCGTGACTGTTTAATTATATGGTTGGTGTCGTGTTGACTAAGTACCCATAGAGAATTATGAGCATATGGCGTCTTGACCATTCTAATTGTAAATGAGTATCTTGGACCATGACATTGATAGGCCTTACCAACTTTAACGAGTATATGTTCACCACTGATAGCGTTTGTGTCACTGGCCTGGGCCTTTTGATACCAAGCCGGGGGCATGGCATCCTAAGAGTTTCCACTTTGGGGAAGGGAGCCAGCTTAAGTACTAGCCATCTCTGTTTAGGGGGTCGCCTAGCAGAGTTTCTCATGTACGGTTAGGTAATGAGACAGGGAATGGGTTAGCTGTTGTCGCTAGGTCTGATCAGTCTAGGGCTAGGATGTTTTCCTACCTTGTGGTATAGACTCGAGTTACAGATGACTATTGGCCGCCCTAGGAACTTATGCCTGTTTGTAGAAGGATTGGTCTTTCATGTTTGTATGATTCTATGAGTTCTAGAAGGTGAGATGCAAGCCGGCTAGGATTGATAGAGTTTGGATGAACGGTTGTTAACTGATTCACATGATTACGTGTTGATTAGGGTTTGAGTGTATCAGGGCCATGTTACATGGTAACCGCTGAGCCAGCATACCAGCTTCCCTACCTCGAGTTATATTTTATTATCGGATTCACATGATAGCTTCATATGATAGGTTATATGTTAGTTATTTGTTTCATAACATGAAAAGCATATCATATATGTTAAAGTTTTGTATTTCCCATATACATTGCTTTTATGTTATTCATGTTTAATTAAACTCGACATTTCGTGGCTGGGAGAACTCGGAGGTACTCCCCACTGACTGTGGCTTCCGTGTTTATATTTAATGCGGTTGGCAGGTTTGTGATGCATACATTGGGTACATTGACGAGCTAGCGAGCGAAGTATTTACCTTGGACCTATATTCGGTTCATAGATGGTATATTATTATACACTCTTTTATTTCCGTATTTATACGGGAGATATGTCTCCCGTCTTGTATAATTCTTATGTAAAATTTTATTTCCTTTTCATTATGAACCTTTGTATTTAAGACACCCTTATTATGTATTATCATATTTTATTCAGTTAAATTATTTTTTTTCTTTCCGCGAATTTGAGGGTGTCACAGTTGGTATCAGAGCTATTTTGCTCCCGACGCACGTTTGTGTACCCTTGTAAAAATAACTTGACCTTAATAAAATAATAAACTTGTGAGATAGAAGGGTAAGATGGGTAGATTAGGATTTATGTTGTAGTCTCTTTGTGCTTGCTAAATGATAAGTACTAATCTGTGTTTTATTTTGCAAGATGCCTCCGAGAATTGACAACACGATCCTAGCAGCTCTTACCGTTATTATCCAAAACCAGCAAAATCAGCAAAACCAACAAGCCAATCCTATTCCTAATCCTATTCCCGACCGTGAGAGACACGGAAGTTGTTCATGGGTTGCTTCTCAACTATCTAGGAGCCAAGCCAAAACCTACGGTGGTGAGGGAGATCCCATTCAGCTTTCGGGGTGGTTACGTGAAATGGAGAAAAACTTTTCTCTGTATGATGTCCTTGAAGAGGATAAGGTCCGTCTTGCTTCCCACTTCTTAGTGAAGGAAGCGGATCAGTGGTGGACTCTTTCTGGTCCTACTGCCAAGCTGGAACCTAATTTTGGTTGGACCCGTTTCCGTGAACTTTTGGAAGCGAGGTTCTACCCGGATGAGCTGAGGCAGCAAAAGCTGAAGGAGTTTATGGATTTCAAACAAGGAAAATTATCAGTTCAAGAGTTCACAACCCAGTTCAACGAGTTGGCTCATTATGCCACTCGGCTTATTTCGAGGGAGGAAGACAAAGCCTTCTTTTACCTAGGGAAGCTTTCTCCCCAGGTGAAGGGAAAGATTAGTAGGGGTTCTACTTCTTTCGTCTCTATTTATAATGATGCTTTATGGGCGGAGAGTTCTATTCGGGAGATTGCCGAAGAGGCTCGTACTTCTTATATTGCTCCTAATTCTTATGGCAAGAGACCTTTATATCCTACTTCCCGACCTTCCTTTTCTCCCTCTTTTCCAAACAAGAGGAGAAACTTTCAGAGTGGACAGGCAAATCCGAGTAACCGTCCATTCTTCCCGAGCAACAACAACGATCTTAAGGGTCGTATTTGCTTTCGGTGCAAGATGCCTATGCATCCGGGTTTTAGCTGTTTCAACAAGCCACTTGTGTGCTTTAATTGTCAGAAATCGGGACACAAGTATAATGAATGTCCTGATAAGAAGAAGACAGCTTCTACACCGGTTGTTTCTGGGAGACCTAAGGGTCGGATTTTCATCATGAGCCGCGCTGAGGCCGATGCTCAACCAGACCTGGTGACTGGTATGTTCCAATTTATGAAATACCATGTTTAAATCTTATTTAATACGGGAACTTCTTTGTCTCTTATTTCGATGAGACTATTCGATAAATTTCCTCTAAAGGCTTCAATTGGAGAAAGTACTCCTATATCTTTACCGTCCGGAGATAGTGTCTGGTAGTTCACTTCCTTAAATCAACCTCGTGTTCTTCTTTCGCCTTCGCTTTTTTCACCTTATCGTAGTTTTTAAGAGACGCTTCCTAATGTTCCTTGTATCCAGTTCTTTTATCCCTACTCTCTTGAGAAGTAGTTTTTCTTATTAGCTAACGTAAGGGTTACTAGGTGTATTTTGAGGAAGTTTCGAATATGATACCTAACCGTCCTATGGAGCTAGTTTCGTGTTTAAAATGATTATAGAAAAATGGAGAATAAGTTTAGGAAGAAACTATCCTAGTGGTTTTAAAATATGAAAGCTTGAAGTTGCAATATCTTTTTGAGGATCGAAATAAGCTTAATAATAGTTGTAGTTGTGATTAGGAAGTTGAGTGATTTTTAATGTTACTTGAGAATTTGTTGTCGTTAAATGTTGGACCCTAACGGGAACAAATACTTTGTGGAATTAGGATTTTGATGATCAAACTTGAGGAATTTTGTTATAAGCAAAAAAACGATGTATTGAGAGTTTGGAAGATATAAATAAATTGATTTACGGTTGCATTGCCCTATGTGTGGCAAAAGTTAAGTGAAATGAGATTTGGGTGACTAATCTCTTTGAGTTTTTGTGATTCAACTTTTGAGGATGAGAAGGGTCATTGTTAATAATTTAGGGTAAGGAATTTTGGGATAAATTGGATCAAAGGATTTCATGATAAATCTCTTTTACCTTATGGTTGTTAGCGGTCTTGTTGCCTTAATTATAAATATTTTGATGGTGGTTTCCAATAAGAGTTTTGATGAAGCTAAGAAGATTAGAGTTCGTAATGAATCTTTCATGGGTTGTTAGTTATGGAGTTTACCGTATCGATGGACCTTAGAAGATTGTAATTGAATTTGAATAATGGGGAGATGTTACTCGATGTGTCGTACTTATGAAATATTTTGGTAGGAATCGGATGATTGAAAATGTTGAGGATATATTGCACTCTCTTGAGGACTAGATTCTGTTGCAGTTAGTATTGTCGAGTTACAATCGACATTAGAATTTTCATAGAGGGAAGATAGTATTGGGGTTCATCCTTCTTTCTTCTTTCTTCTTTCTTCTTTCTTCTTTCTTCTTTCTTCTTTCCTTCTTTCTTTCTTCTTTCTATTCGATTTATTCTTTCGAATATTCCGTTCCTTCTATCGATTATCATTTCTCTTAGATAGATTACTATAAGCTTTAGTTAGAAATTTTAGGCATAGATAATAGAGTAATTACCTTTACTACGAAATTTTTGAACTAAAAACTTTTGGAAATGTTTTATGATTTCAAGTATTTTACCGTCAAGGAGTGTTGAGACTTGTTATTGGAGACGTTCGATAACTAGTTTTCCCATTTATTGATGCGAAAATGTATCTTTTAAAGTCTTTGACTTGGACGATGAGATTCTTGACTGCAGACGAGAATCTTCCGCCCTATTGATAAGACCCTATATTTTTATTACAAGTATATTTTTAACAGTTTTGAAATAGACCTACATATAGGTTACTTTCCTTCTTCTAAGTTTCGAGGACGAAACTTTTTAAAAGGAGGGGTGATTGTAACAACCCGAAAAGTACCCAATTTTTCTAGTAAAAATATTTACTAACACTTTTCAGTAGACTTAAGTTTTTAAAATAGAATTTTATTGTTTCGAGTCGTATTTTGAAATTCCGCGTTCGTATTTGGAATTTTTGAGAGATTTCATGAAAAGACCGTTTTTAGTCATCTTTGACTTTTCGTGACTTTTAAGTCGTCTTTGACTTTTTCTTGACTTTTTAAAGTCGTCATTGACTTTTCTTGACTTTTAAGTCGTCATAAACTTTTCTTGACTTTTAAGTCATCTTTGACTTTTCTTGATTTTTAAGTCAACTTTGACTTTCGTTGACTTTTTCCGACTCGCCTTGTAATTTTGAAGACCGAAATTTTATTTTAAAAAATAATATTTTTAATTTATTTTTATTTAGATTTATTAGGATTTATGATAATTTAATAAAATTATTTTGAATTTATTCGGAATTTATAATAAGGTTTTACGGTTTCAACCCGGGAATCATTTAACTATTCCCGACTCATCGTAAATCCCGAAACAAACCCGAAACTCGACTTTGGCATGAGTCACCCGCCCATGTCATCGTTTTCCACTCACTTGAGATATTTTAATTGTTTCGATTAAACTAATACAAATATCTTAGATATTTGTTACTTTATCGATCCGTCAACGGAAATTACGCAAATCGTTTACAAAACAGACCCGACAAGCACAACATCACACTGCTCCCTCTCCTCTCTTAGACCTTGATATTTTCATTACTTTTGATTACAATAACATAATATCTTGATATTTAATTTAATTAACTTAATATTTAATCAATTACCGTAATATAATTATTAAACGCGAGTCAATTCCGTAACAACAATTTCAAAACCCGACTCGTCATTTTTCTCTATATTACACGGCTCACTCACCCATCATTACTCACTAACAACTTTTCATTTTACAATAAATCAAATTAAGATCAAATTAATCGTTCTTCAACGTTCTTCATTCGTTCCTGAGCGTTCTTCATCCGTTCTTCGTCGTTCTTGATCAAAATCATCATAAAACCTTCATTTCTTAATTAAATCCGTCCTAACTTATATTTCTAGAATCTCCTCTTCGCTCTCCATCTTCAAGTACGGTTTAATTTCAAATCCGACAAAATCGTTTTCAACATTTAATTATGGAACATCAAGTTTAAGTTCTAATAATGTTTTTCTTGTCATTTCTTATAGGGGAAGATTTTGAAGACGAGTTTGGTGACTCGTATATATTAGGGGAAGATTAGAAGACGGGTTTCTTAGTTTATACTTCTTATTTTTGTGCTAATTGATTTTTCTAGCTAAGGTAACGATTCCGAGTTACTCGACGATTTAATGTTACATAGCTTTTGTTTCTTTTGTTTTTGGTTCATCTTTCGTTTTTGTTCATATTATTATGATTTATGGATTTTTACTAGTAACATGATAAGTGGTTATGATTTTCATGTGGTATGGTATTTTTAATATGTTAGTGTTCTTGGCATCTTTTTATGATTTGTTCATAATCATGCTATTGTATGGATGGTTGTTAAATTGGTTTTTAAAAATGGATGTTGTTAATTAAAAACATGTTAGAATTAATTGGGAATTTTGGGGTGTTTGAACCGTGGGAAATGGCTGGAAAAACCAGCCCAAACCGGCCGGTTCAGGCCCGATTCAGGCCGGTTCAGGCCGGTCCTGGTCCGGTCTGGATTGGTCCGGATTTGGTCCGTTGGTGTTGTGTCGATGTTTGATTGTTTGGTTGTTGTTTTGACGGGTTTTAAATATGTTAAGCATGCGGGAAATATTAAGAAACGGTTTTTAGTAAAGTTGATCAAAAAGCCCAAAACAGCCCAAAAACAGCCGTGGGCCCAGTCCAGGCCCATGTTAGGTCCGGCCCAAAATCAGCCCGTGGGTCCCTCCCTTGGTCTTGTGACGGTTTTTGAGTTATTGCCATTTTAGCGTGTTTTGTAATATTTAGCAAGTGGGAAATGTTAATAAGTAAAATATTTAATAAAAAAGGTTTTTCATAAAATTATTATTTCTCACATGTTAGAAATTATAATACGAGATCGTAGTTTAATTTGAAATCCTTTAAGTCAAACGGGTTTTGGTATGATAGAATAATTCACATGTTAGAAGTTTTAATAAAATAACATGTAATGAATATGTTGATTTTTATGTCTAAGTCTATGTGGTAAGACTCTGTTTCTAGCCGGTTTGACCAAACGGGTTTGGTCAAACTAAGATCTAGTCAGCCCCGTTTTGACTGATGACCCGTCGCGGGACTCGGGTCGGGGATTTGTCTTCAAGTAAGGTTGTATTTAATTAATGAATTAGCCTTAGTAGATATGAGGCGATATGATATTTGATTATGATTTATATGGAATTAGTCACATGATAGGATGTTTTTCCCGTGACTGTTTTATTATATGGTTGGTGTCGTGTTGACTAAGTACCCATAGAGAATTATGAGTATATGGCGTCTTGACCATTCTAATTCTAAATGAGTATCTTGGCCCATGACATTGATAGGCCATACTATCTTTAACGAGCATACGGAGTTTATCGCTTGATAGCTTTTGTGTCTCGGCTTGGTGGGTTTATATCCAAGTCGGGGCATGGCTGCCTGATCCGGTTTGGGACTGGAGCCAGCTTAAGTACTAGCCATCTCTGCTTAGGGGGTCGCCTAGTAGAGTTTCTCATAGACGGTTATGTCATGGGACGGGGAATGGAATAGCTGTTGTCGCTAGGTCTTATCAGTCTAGGACTAGGATGTTTTCCTACCTTGTGGTATAGCCTCGAGTTACAGAAGTCGACTATTGACTGTCCTAAGAACTTATGCCTGTTTGTAGACGTATTGGTCTTTCATGTTTGTATGATTCTATTGAGTTCTAGAAGGTGAGATGCAAGCCGGCTAGGATGATGAGTTTGGATTACCGCTTGGGAACTGCATTCACATGATAAGTGCTTGGCAGGGTTGAGTGTATATGGCCAGTTTATGAGAGGAACCTCTGAGCTAGCATACCAGGCTTCCCTACCTAGAGTTATAGTTTATTATCGGTCTCACATGATAGCTTTCAAATGCTAGGTTATTTGTTAGTTATCTGTTTCATAACATGAAAAGCATATCATATATGTTTAAGTTTTGTATTTTCCATATACATTGCTTTTATGTTATTCATGTTTCATTAAACTCGACATTTCGTGGCTGGGAGAACTCGGCGTTACTCCCCACTGACTGTGGCTTCCGTGTTTATATTTAATGCGGTCGAACAGGTGGTGATGCATATTTGGGGTACATTGACGAGCTAGCGAGCGAAGTATTTACCTTGGACCTATATTCGGTTCTTAGATTGTATATTATTATACACTCTTTTATTCCGTATTTATACGGGAGATATGTCTCCCGTCTTGTATATTTCTTTTGTATAATATTATTTCGTTTGTAATGACCTTTTTATCTTATGACACCTTCGTATGTATTATCATATTTCTTTTATGCATTTAAATAATAATTTTTTTTCTTTCCGCAAATTTGAGGGTGTCACAGTTGGTATCAGAGCTATTTTGCTCCCGACGCACGTTTGTGTACCCTTGTATAAATAACTTGACCTTAAGAAAATAATAAACAGTGAGATAGAAGGGTAAGATGGGTAGATTAGGATTTATGTTTGTGTCTATGGTTTATGCTCATTGTAAGGAGTAGTAACTTAATTTGTTTTGTTCTTATAAGATGGTTGGACCTCGTGTAGAAGAGATCCGTTGTTACTTGTCCCACAAGGTCCCTCCTCATAGAGAAGACAATTGCCAAGGAGGCTATGCTTGAGTGGCTAGCCAAATTGCTAGGAGCAATATTACGCATTAGGGTGGAATATGTGTTACCTAGAAGGAGTATCCTCTACCGAAGATTTGAAGAGTTATAAGCCTAATTGAAGTGAATTCCTTCTTCATCTATGAATTCTCTCGTTCTTATAATATTTTGCCCTCTTCCTTCTATCTAGGTGCTTCTTTCTCTTCCAACCTATTTACCTCTTGGAAATTACTCTAAATAGTTCCTCCATCTTACCATTGGTATCCTTACCTCCCTCTTGTAACATTTTTATGGATGTCATCACCATCGGATTGTGGTATATTATACTTAGTCGGAAGAACTTGGAATCTTGTGGAATATTAGTGTTTGTTAGAATGAACTTGTGATTTGGGGAAAATAGTATAGATCTAATTTCACTCTATGGTGGTGAGAGTTGGTATCCTTGAGAAAGGTGTGGTAAGGTATGTTTAATGATTTTAATGCTAGATACTTGTCATGAACGGTGTGGTAAATAGTTCATGATATTCGATGGTGTAAGATCGAATGAGTTGGCTAGGACTTCTTAACTCATTAGTAATTTAGTCTTTTGGACTTAGAAGTTTAGTATTGGTTTGAAGACCATGCTTATGATATGTCTATTTTGGAGTAAATAAGAGTTTCGAATACGATTCCTAACCATCATATTAAGCTAGTTCCATGTTTAGATGATTATAAGGATTTGAGGATACACTTAGGATGAAACTCTCCTAGGGGTCTAGATTATGAAAGCTAGAAGTTGCAATATCTTTTTGATGATCGAGATAAGCTTAAGGATAGTTGTAGTTGTGGTTAGGAAATTGGGAAATTCTTTTTAATGTTACGTGAAAATTTGTTGCCGTTAAATGTTGGACCCTAACGAGAATAAATACTTTGAGGAATTAAGATTTGGATGACACAACTTGAGGAATATCGACATAAGCGAAAACCGATGTATTGAGAGTTTGGAAGAGATAAATAAATTGATTTACGGTCGCATTGCCCTTTGATTGGCAAAAGTTAAGTGAAATGAGATTGTGTGACTAATCTCTTTTGAGGAGTTGTGTTTTAACTTTTGAAGATGAGAAAGTTAATTGTTAATAACTTAAGATAATGAATTTTGGGAATAAATTGGATCAAAGGATTTCATAGTAAGTCTCCTTTACTTTGGGGTTGTTAGCGGCATTGTTTCCCAAATTATAAATATTTTGATGGTGGTTTCCAATAAATGTTTTGATGGAGCTAAGAGGATTATAGTTCGTAATAAATCTTTCATGGGTTGTTAGTTATGGAGTTTACCGTATCGATGGACCTTTGAAGATTTTAATTGAATTTGAATAATTGGGAGTTCTTACTCTATGTGTCGTGCTTATGAAATATTTAGGTAGGAATCGGAGGATGGAAAATGTTGAGAGTATATCACACTCTTTGGAGGATTAGTTTACTTGTACAGTTAGGGTGGTCAAGTTACGATCGACATTCGAATTGTCATTTATGGAGGATAGTTTGGTGATTCATTCCTCTCTTTTCTTTCTTTCTATTCGATTTATTCTTTCGAATATTTCGTTCCTTCTATCAATTATCATCTCGTATAGATAGGGTATTAGAAGCTTTAGTTAGAAAATTTAAGTATAGATAGTAGTGTTATTACTTTTGCTATAGAATTTTTGAACTAATCGCTTTTGGAAATTTTTGATGATTTCAAGTATTTTACCGTCAAGGAATGTTGAGACTTGTTATTGGAGACGTTCGATAACTAGTTTCTCATAAATTGATGCGAAAATGTATCTTTTAAAGTCTTTGATTTGGGACGTCGATGTTCTTAAACTGCAGCTGAGAACTTTCCGTACCATTGATAAGACTCAGTATTTATATTACAAGTATATTTTAACAGTTTTGAAATAGACCTACATATATGTTACGTTCTTTCTCCTAAGTTTCGAGGACGAAACTTTGTAAAAGGAGGGGTGATTGTAACAACCCGAAAAATACCAATTTTTCTAGTAAAAATATTTACTAACACTTTTCAGTAGAACTTAAGTTTTTAAAATAGGAATTTTTGTTCCGAGTCTTATTTTGAAATTCCGCGTTCGTATTTGGAATTTTTGAGGGATTCCATGAAAAGACCGTTTTTCGTCATCTTTGACTTTTCTTGACTTTTAAGTCGTCTTTGACTTTTCCTTGACTTTTTAAAGTCGTCATTGACTTTTTCTTGACTTTTAAGTCGTCCTAAACTTTTCTTGACTTTTAAGTCATCTTCCACTTTTCTCGACTTTTCAGTCAACTTTGACTTCCGTTGACTTTTTCCCGACTCGTCTCATAAGTATGAAGACCGAAATTTTATTTAAAAAAATAATATTTTTGATTTATTTTTATTTAGATTTATTAAGATTTATCATAATTTAATATAATTATTTTGAATTTATTCGGAATTTAAAGAATAACGTTTACGGTTTTAACCGAACGTTATTTAACTATTCCCGACTCATCGTAAAGCGCGAAACGAAACCGAAACTCGACTTTGGCATGAGTCACGCGCCCAGGTCATCGTTTTCCACTCACATTAGATATTTTAATTCTTTTGATTAAACTAATAATAATATCTAGATATTTATTTACTTTATCGATCAGTTAACGAAAATTACGCAAATCGTTTACAAAACTGACCCGATATCACCCATACCACACGGTTTTTCTTCCTCTCTTAGCCTTGATATTTTATTTCTTTTCATTATAATAACATAATATCTTGATATTTAATTCAATTAACTTAATATCTAATTAATTACGGTAATATAATTATTATACCGGGTCAATTCCATAACCACAATTTCAAAACCCAACTCACTAGTTTGCTCTATATTACACGACACTCCTCACCCCACTTTACTCACAAACAACTTTTCATTTTACAACAAATCAACTTAAGATCAAATAAATCGTTCTTCATCGTTCTTGAACGTTCTTCGTCGTTCTTCATCCGTTCTTCGTCGTTCTTGAGCAAAACCTTCATAAAACCTTCATTTCTTAATTAAATCCGTCCTAACTTATATTTCTAGGATCTCCTCTTCGCTCCCCATCTTCAAGTACGTTTTATTTTAAATTCCGACAAAATCGTTTTCAACACTTTAATTATGGAAAATCAAGTTTTAAGTTCTAATAATGTTTTCTTGTCATTTCTTATAGGGGAAGATTTTGAAGACGAGTTTGGTGACTCGTATATTTTAGGAGAAGACTAGAAGACGGGTTTCTTAATTCTTAGTTCTTATTATTTTGGTGCTACTTGATTTTAGCTAGCTAAGGTAACGATTCCGAGTTACTCGACGGATAAATGTTACATAGCTTTGGTTTACTTTAGTTTTTGGTGCATCTTTAGTTTTTGTTCATATGATTATGGTTTTATGATTTTAGTTAGTAACATGATAAGTGGTTGATTTTATTATGTTGTAGGAATTTATGAATATGTTGGTGTCCTTGTTATATTTTTATGATTTCTTCATGATGCTGATTGTTGCATGTTGGATGGTTAAATTGGATGTTTAAAAATGGATGTTAGTAATTAAAAACATGTTAGAATTAATTGGAAATTGGGGTTGTTGCTTTGGTTGTGTGAACCGTGGAGGAGGGGCCAAACCGGACCAGACCAGCCGGTCCAGGCCGGTTCAGACCGGTCTGGGGTGGTCCATGGTGGGTCCGGGTTTTGGTCTTTGGGTTGTGTCGATGTTTGATTGATTGGTTGTTGTTTTGACGGGTTTTAAATATGTTAAAGCATGCGGGAACTATTGGAAAACGGTTTTTAGAAAATTAAAGCAAAACAGCCATTTAGCCCAAATCAGGCCGTGAGGCCCAAATCAGGCCCATGTGGGTCCGGCCCAACTCAGCCCGTGGGTCCCACTTTTGGACTTGTGACGGTTTTTGAGTTATCGTCATTTTTATCGTGTTTTGTAATATTTAGCAAGTGGGAAATATTAATAAGTAAAATATTTAATTAAAAAGGTTTTCATAACATTATTATTTCTCACATGTTAGAAATTATAATACGAGATTAGTTTACGTTGAAATCATTTAAGTCAAGCGGGTTTTGGGTATAATATGATATTTCACATGTTAGAAGTAGTAATAAAATAACATGTAATGAATATGTTGATTTGATGTCTATGTGATAAAGACTCTGCTTCTAGCCGGTTTGATCCAACGGGTTTGGTCAAACTAAGATCTAGTCAGCCCCGATTTGACTGATGACCCGTCGCGGGACTCGGGTCGGGGATTTGTCTTCTAGTAAGGTTGTATTTAATTATTGAATTAGCCTTAGTAGATATGAGGCGATATGAGATTTGAATATGATTTAATTGCAAATAGTCACATGATAGGATGTTTTCCGTGACTGTTTAATTATATGGTTGGTGTCGTGTTGACTAAGTGCCCATAGAGAATTATGAGAATATGGCGTCTTGACCATTCTAATTCTAAATGAGTAGCTTGGACCATGACATCGATAGGCCCGTACTATCTTTAACGAGTATATAGTTCACTGCTTGATAGCTTTTGTGTCCCGGCTTGGTGGGTTTATATCCAAGTCGGGGCATGGCATCCTAAGAGTTCCGCTTTGGGAAGGGAGCCCGCTTAAGTACTAGCCATCTCTGCTTAGGGGGTCGCCTAGTAGAGTTTCTCATAGACGGTTATGTCATGGGACGGGGAATGGAATAGCTGTTGTCGCTAGGTCTGATCAGTCTAGGACTAGGATGTTTTCCTACCTTGTGGTATAGCCTCGAGTTACAGGAGTCTTCTATTGACTGTCCTAGGAACTTATGCCTGTTTGTAGACGTATTGGTCTTTCATGTTTGTATGATTCTATGAGTTCTAGAAGGTGAGATGCAAGCCGGCTAGGTTTGATAGAGTTTGGATTACCGGTTGTTAACTGATTCACATGATTACGTGTTGATTAGGGTTTGAGTGTATCACGACCATGTTTCTGAGAGGAACCTCTGAGCTAGCATACCAGCTTCCCTACCTCGAGTTATAGTTTATTATCGGTTTCACATGATAGCTTTCACATGCTAGTTTATTTGTTAGTTATATCTGTTTCCTAACATGAAAAACATATCATATATGTTAAAGTTTTGTATTATTCATATACATTGCTTTTATGTTATTCATGTTTCATTAAACTTGACATTTCGTGGCTGGGAGGACTCGGAGTTACTCCCACTGACTGTGGCTTCCGTGTTTATATTTAATGCGGTCGAACAGGTGGTGAATGCATATTTGGGGTACATTGACGAGCTAGCGAGCGAAGTATTTACCTTGGACCTATAGTCGGTTCTTAGATTGTATATTATTATACACTCTTTTTATTTTCCGTATTTATACGGGAGATATGTCTCCCGTCTTGTATATTTCGTTTGTAGAATATTATTTCCGTTTTGTAATGACCTTTTATTTTATGACACCTTCTTTATGTTTTAGTATTATCTTTT
>JAIUZE010048021.1:0-11706 GCA_022085475.1 Heliosperma pusillum | reverse complement strand
CACCATCGAATATCATGAACTATTTACACATTAGTCATGGCAAGTATCAATCATTAAAATCATCAAACGTATCTTACTACCTTTCCTTAGAGTTACAACCAATCATCAATATAGGGTGAATTTAGATCTACACCATTTTCCTCAAATCACAAATTCATTCTAACAAACACTAATATTCCACAAAATTCAAAGGTCTTCCGACCAAGTATAATATATCACAAACCAATGGGTATGGTGTCCACAAAAGGTCACATAAGGAAGTTGATGGTACAAATTGATAAGGAGGAGAAAGGTAACAAGAGTAATTTCCAAGAGGAAAAGAAGTTAAATGATGAAGAAGCAGTTAGATAGAAGGAAGAGAGCATAAAACAGTAAGGACGAGAGAATTCATAGATGAAGAAGAAATACACTTCAATTAGGCTTGTAAATCTTCAAATCTTCGGTAGAGTATACTTCTTCTAGGTAACACAATGATCCACCCTAAGACGGTAGATACAAACAAACATAACATCCACTCAACACAATCAACAAAACAAGTTAGAACCTAACAAACATCAAGTACACCAAAGACTACCAAGTAAAGTCCTTAATTTCTACCCATCTCTCATTTATTATTTCAAGGTCAAGTAGTTTAAGTTAGGGTTCACGTGTGTGCGTCGGGAGCGATAAAGCTCTGATACCAACTGTGAAAACCCTCGCGAATGCGGAAATATAAAACATACAAGCATGTGAAATAATATGCGGAAATACGGTATTTTAAAAACCTTTAAACATGCAAGTTATATATAACACGAGGTGTGTCAAAATGTTACAAACTAAACGCGAAAATATACAACAAAGAGACGGGGTCTCTTCAAATGTTAGCAAAGAACAAGTGTTTGACAAAAACTAGCTACTATCGTCTAGAGGTGAACTTCCAGGGACAACGCCCGCTAGCTCACACCCGAACCCCAAAATATCAGATCCAAAAAAAATCATCCATAGCAAGCAACCTGTTCATCCATGAAAAACATGAATGCCACAGTCAGTGGGGAGTAACTCCGGGTTCTCCCAGCCATATCACATCAAACGTACATATAAGGTAATACGAAAGTAAAGCATGCATACATATATATATATACATGTGAGTTGCTATAAGATTAGATAGGCAATTCTATAGAAAATAATAAGATCATGTGGAAATCCAATCCGTAACCATCATGTTATTCAAAGACTCGGGAAAGACACTCTTAGGCAATCGAATACGCTCACTAGGGCTTACATCTCACCGTTAGCGGTATAAGATTGATACGATTGAGACTCGACAGACAAACCAGTCAAGTCATGCGATGATCACATAATATCCAACATATTATCATCCATTCACGAACCAAGACAATGACGGTGTCAGTCGTGCAATGACCATGAATACAATCATGAAATCACGCATTCAAAGAAAGACACATAAGACGACAACTCTAACGGTAAATGAAACGCATAGGGCATCGGGTACATGGCAAGATGATAAAAGGCACCACTGGGATAAGCGTTTCCATGAAATCAGACACGATGCGACATTCGTTCTATGTAGAATAATTGCCTCATTGGTAGCACGACGATAATAAATATCCGGTCCTAGTCTAAACCTGGCCAGGATCTCGGAATATAACGTGTTCCGATTCGACATGCGATAAAACGTTTCGCATCCAAGACTCGGTCTTACAATATATATGCCGAGTACCCCAAATTCGGTAGATCAATTAACGAAAGAGGCGGAAAAGAGCTCAAGCCTCATAACAAGCGGTACGCTACATGCAAATAACACCCCCTCGTAAGTACACAACATTTGACGGCCGGGTCGATCAACGCATAGCGTTCAACTCCCAACAACGTCGTCGTATGCCCACTAACAAATGCATTTAAGCAGTAGGATACCTCTCCGTTCCGACATTCCAGCCTTACGAACGGGAAGGTAGCCAAGGGAATGAGAATACAAAGCACAAGACAAAATAGTGCTCAAACCGTATCATTTGTAAAAACGACTCAAAGTGGGACATAGCAAAAACCGTCACAAAACATGTGATACAAGCGAATGAAATATCATATATCCAAAACATGAATATTATAAGTCACTACGTAAAATTATACGGTAAACGGATCATGCGAACTATTATAAATTACGAGTTTTATAAGTTAAAGAAAAACAACACAGCCGTGTTCCAGGCCGGGCTGGAGACCGGCAGCCGGTGGGCCGGCTCAGAACACAGGCAAAAACTCAAAAACAGAGGAAAGGGGTCTGGGCCGGTCAGTCGACCGGCGGCCGGTCGATCGGCTCAGGCAATCATACCAAATCAAAGCTTCCTTCACTGATGTGTTCCAGGCCGGTGGGTTGACCGGTGGCCGGTGGGCCGGCCTGGAGCACCATATCATGCAAAAACCAAAATTTCCAAATGAGTTTCTGATGTGTTCCCAGCCGGTGGTCAGACCGGCGGCCGGTCGACCGGCTGGGAGCACTTCTTCACCCGAGAGCTTCCAAAGCTCAACCAATTCATTTCAAAACTCAATTATACTTCCAATAATCATCAAAAATCAACATATATCATCAATATTCATCATATAACATCATTCATTAATCATAGCATGGTATCTAATCTTCCTAATCGTAATCTAATACGATTTTCTAGCATATAAACATGTAAAACACGTAAGTGATACCGAGTAACCCTTCACCGTTACCTTTTATGCGCCTCTAATGATCGTCAAGCTCCTCTTCTATAAGGAAATAGTCTTTGTCGGGATCTTGGAGGTCGCCACCTACAATTAGATCGTAAAAAGATGAATAAAGTTCATCTTGAGAAAGACGGGATGCTTAAAAAGCGAGAAAGACGATAATTTTATTATCAATACGGATAGAGGAAGGTACGGGAGGAAGAATAAGATAAACTTACGTAAATTCTATCGAGTAACGAAGAAGATACGTCAATTCTAAGATTGAATTCAAAGAGGGAAAAGTTGCTTAAGGAGGAAGAAAGAAAATGTGTTTGATTTTTGTGTGGAAATGAAATATTAGGTTAAGGAGTATGAGTTGTGTGAGTTATGAAGGAAAAGTCAAAGACGATTTCCAAAGTCAAGAAAGTCAAACTAGGCTGAAGACGGGATTTTCATGAAATCTCGCAGAAATTCCAAATACGAACTCAGAAATTCTAAATTCGACTCGGAACTTAAAATTATAATTTATAACTTAAAAATTACTGAAAAGATTTCGTAAAATATTTCTACTAGAAAAATAGGGTACATTTCCGGGTGTTACAATCACCCCACCTTTTAAAAAGTTTCGTCCTCGAAACTTGAGAGTAGAAAACAAAAGTATCAAGGATAAGAATCGGTTTTCAAAATTAACACGAAAGCTTTTACAAAGGAAACATTTATGAAATGTTGTTCTTCTCGAAACGGTTTAAGGGAATTTTTCATAAGTGCGAAACTCTATTTACGGATCACAAGAATGCTCGTCGCGAACGAGAACTCTAATTATCCAAAATCAAATCAATGTCGAATTTGTGAAATCGAAATTCAAAACAACGTTAGTCAGTGCAGGACTAGTTATCAGACGTCTCCAATAACAAGTGCAAACATCCAACCAAACGCAAAATCCAAATATAAAAGGTAAAGAAATCTATTTTCTCCAAAAGAGGGTACACAAAATATATCCTTGGACTTCTTTGAAACGTTAAATTAGAAATATAACATGAAAATTTGAAGGTTTTCTCAAAGATAAAATCAAAATACGAACACATTACACGTACATAGAGCGACTCAAACATAAAGTTCACAAATCACGATAACAAAATATATACAAAACACGCAAAAACAAAACAAATCGAATTCTTAGGGAAAGGAAGAATCACGATGAAGTCGGCACGAAGATCTACAAGAACTCAATAGTACTAACTCCACTGATACTCTAATCCTCAAGAGAATGCAATTTACCCAATTTGCAACTCATCATTTTCAATCATCAGAATTCCTACAAAAATACTTCATAATCATGAAACTTCGAGTAACAAATCCCAATTATTCAAATCCAATTAGAATCTACTAAGGTCCATCGGCACGGTAGTCTCCACAACTAACCACCCACATGAAAATTCATTGCGTACTCTAATCTTCTTAGCTCCATTAAAACTCTTATTGGAAACCACCATCAAAATATTTATAATTAGGGAAACAAGACCGCTAACAACCACAAGGTAAAAGAGACTTACCATGAAATCCTTTGATCCAAATTATTCCAAAATTCATTACCCTAAATTATTAACAATGAACCTTCTCATCTTCCAAAAGTTGAATCACAACACCTCAAAAGAGATTAGTCACACAATCTCATTTCACTTAACTTTTGTCAATCATAGGGCAATGCGACCGTAAATCAATTTATTTAGCTCCTTCAAACTCTCAATACATCGGTTTTCGCTTATGACAATATTCCTCAAGTTTGGTCCTCCAATCCAAATTCCACAAGGTAATTATTCCCGTTAGGGTCCAACATTTAAAGACCATAATCTCCCAAGAAACACTTAAAGAATCACTAAAATTCTTAACCACAACTACCAACTATCATTATGCATATTTCGATCCTCAAACGATATTGCAACATTTAAGCTTTCGTAGTCTAAAACCACTAGGAGACTTTCATCCTAAGCTTATCCTCAATTCCTTATAATCATCTAAACATGGAACTTGCTTAAAAGGACGATAGGTACCAGATTGGAAACTTCTTCAAAACACACCTACTAACCTTATGTTAGCTAATAAGAAAACTAGCTCACAAGAGAGTAGGGATAAAAGAACATGATACAAGGAACATTAGGAGGCAACATCAAAAGACTATGATAAGAAGGAATTAAAAGACGAAGGCGAAAAAGGAAAAACGAGGTTGAGGAAGAGACAAAGCAGATAGTAGAGTTATGAAGATATCTGAGTAAGAAAGAAAGTACGAGCTTGTAATTTCCTAAAGATCAATCTTGACAAAAACATTCAAGAATGGAAATGGAAAGGAATGATGGCACGAGTAAGGGTTTAAGATTTAATCCACAAAGTTTCTCCTTTCAAACTTAATGCGATAATAAACCCACTTAATTATTCCTTTACAAAGGCCTCTTACAAGGGACCATCATACCACGAGCAATCATCAAAGTAAGGTACACCTAGACTTGATAAATCGACTACAACCCAATTCATCCATCATTTCATATCACACGGATTCCCAATTGCGGAATTGTAACTCAAGTATAATAACATTCCTTTAGCTCAAATATTCAACACAACCTCAAAGGTTTGTTTAATTGAAGGACTAACAAATACTCTCTTATACTCGGTCATCTTCAAGTCTATAGCCCACGAGTTCATTATGATCAAAGTACAACATCAAGCCAAACATCATCATTAACATCCCAAGGTATTTCCATCATGGATCACATCATCGAATCTCTCTCATATCTATAATCTTCACGTAATATGGTTCAACTTACAACGAAACCTTACTACTTCAAACGAGTCTCCGATACCATAAGATAAGATCATATCTTTAAATCCAAGAACTATAGCCAAATGCTTTTCCACCAAGCCTATACTCACAAACACCCAATAGGAAGCCATGCACAAGAAGTCGCTTAACCTCAAAAGTATTTCGCACCTCAAGATATCATTTAAAGCTTCTCATTTACACCACTTAGACATATCATAAGTATGGTCTTCAAAACAATACTACACTTTTAAGTCCAAAAGATTAAATTACTAATGAGTTAAGAAGCCATAGCCAACTCATTCAACCTTACACCATCAAATACCATGAACTATCTACACATTAGTCATGGCAAGCATCAAGCATAAAAATCATCAAACTTATCTTACTACCTTTCCTTAGAGTTACAACCAATCATCAATATAGGGTGAATTTAGATCTACACCATTTTCCTCAAATCACAAATTCATTCTAACAAACACTAATATTCCACAAAGTTCAAAATTCTTCCGACCAAGTATAATATATCACAAACCAATGGGTATGGTGTCCACAAAAGGTCACATAAGGAAGTTGATGGTACAAATTGATAAAGAGGAGGAAAGTAACAAGAGTAATTTCCAAGGGGAAAAGAAGTTAGATGATGAAGAAGCATTTAGATAGAAGGAAGAGAGCATAAAACAATAAGGACGAGAGAATTCATAGATGAAGAAGAAAGACACTTCAATTAGGCTTGTAAATCTTCAAATTTTCGGTAGAGTATACTTCTTCTAGGTAACACAAAGATCCACCTTAAGACGGTAGATACAAACAAACATAACATCACTCAACACAATCAACAAACAAGTTAGAACCTAACAAACATCAAGTACACCCAAGACTACCACCTTAGGTCCTTAAGTCTACCCATCTCTCATTTATTATTTCAAGGTCAAGTAGTTTAAGTTAGGGTTCACGTGTGTGCGTCGGGAGCGATAAAGCTCTGATACCAACTGTGACAACCCTCGCGAATGCGAAAATATAAAACATACAAGCATGTGAATTATATAGCGGAAATATGAAGTTTTTAAAACTTTTATATATGCAATAAGAAGTATACGAGGAGTATCAAATATTACAAACCAAAGTACGAAATAAAATACATCAAGAGACGAAGTCTCTCTAAATGTTAACAAAGTAAAAGTGTTTAGCAAACAAGCTAAAATCGTCTAGAGGTGTTTCATCCAGGGACTATGCCCGCTAGCTCACACCCGAACCCAAAATATCATAGCATAAAGCCATCCAAATCAAGCAACCTGTTCATCCATGAAAAACATGAACGCCACAGTCAGTGGGGAGTAACTCCGGGTTCTCCCAGCCATATCACATTAAACGTACATCAAAGGAAATACAAAAGTAGAACATGCATACATAAAGATATACATGTGAGATACGATAAAGATAGATAGGCAATTCGATATATAATGATAATAGCATATGGAATACAAATCCGAATCCATCATGTTATACAAAGACTCGGGGAAGACACTCTTAGGCAACCGAATACGCTCACTAGGGCTTGCATCTCACCGTTAGCGGTATAAGTTTGATAAGATTGAGACTCGACAACCAAACCATGCCAAGTCATGGTATGACTATGAATAAACAATCATGTAATCATCCATCCACACATAACAATACAATGACGACCTCTCTCACGGTAAATGAAACGCACTAGCACCGTGTACATGGCAAGTATGATTAACAGGCATCCACGGAAGAAAAACATTCCCTGAACGCATATACGATTCAATCCATTTCGTATATGTAGACTAATTTCCTCCTGGTAGGAACGACGATAATAATACGGTTCCTAATCTAAATCTGGCCAGACTCCCAGAATCGCATTTTCCGGTTCGACAAGCGATGACATTTCGCATCCAAGACTCGGTCAATCATTGACGCCGAGTACCCAAAATTCGGTAGAATAATTCACGAATGAGGCGGAAAAGAGCTTGAGCCACATAAAAAGCGGTACGCTACATGCAAATAACACCACCTCGCAAGTACACAACATTTGACGGCCGGGTCGATCAACGCAAAGTGTTCGCCTCCCAACAACGTCGTCGTATGCCCACTAACACATGCAATTATGCAGTAGGATACCTCCCCGTTCCGACATTCCACCCTTACGAACGTGGAGGTAGCCAAGGGAATGAGAGTACAAAGCACATAACAAAATAGTGCTCAAACCGTATCATTTGTAAAAACCGACTCAAAGTAGGACATATCAAAAACCGTCACAAAACATGAGAATAGGGAATTATATAAACTTAAATGTGATCAAAATGAATAAATACATGATACATAAGCATTAGACCAAGTTTATGAATCATAATAAATAAGAAACATAGATACCACTCCAAAACAACGTTGTTTGGAAACCAACGAAAACAAGGGTCCACTTCAAACGGTCATAACTAGAGTTCTAGACATGCAAATGCAGAAATTTCAAATAGAGGTGATAGCTTATCCTCTTACGGTTCCAACGGGATGTCACAAGCGCAGAACAAGCAAGTAACGAAGGAGATATGATCATTTTGCGAAAAGGGGTCAGTTCAGGAAAACTGCAGTCGGCCGCGCGTAACGCTGCCAGCGCCCCACGACGCAGCGAGCGTCCCACGACGCAGCCAGCGTCCTTCACGGGATTCAGGCACGATCAAAACCAACATGTTATCAACAACAAAAATCCTCATTTATCATCACAAACCATCAATTCTCATATCAATTAACAACTAACAACATCCATCAACAACAACACAAGTCCTAAGCATACTAACCATAATATCGAGTAACCCTTTACCGTTACCTTTTTGCGTCTTTAATCAATTTCTAGAAAATCTCCACCTACAATTAGATAACAAAAGATGAATATAATTCACCTTTGAGAAAGGCGGATAAATTGAGAAGCGAGAAAGACGGTAATTTTATTACCAATACGGATAGAGGAAGATGAGAGGGGAAGAATAAGACGAACTTACGAGAATTTGAGCAAGAAATAAGCGAGATACGACGATTCTAAGATTGGATGAAAATGGAGGCAAGGTTTTGGGTTTCTTAGAGAAGAAGAAATGTTGAGTTGTGTTTGTGTGAGTATGAATTAGGTTAGGAGTAGTATGAGGGAGTATAAGGGAAAAAGTCAAGAAAACGTCAAAGACGGCTTAAAACGGGTTTTACTTGAAATCTCGCGGAAATTCCAAATACGAACTCGGAAATTCTAAATTCGACTCGGAAAATTAAATTCTAAATTAAAACTAAATTTCGCTGAAAAGTATCCGTAAAATATTTTTACTATAAAAATAGGGTACATTTGCGGGTATTACATAAAATGTTCGTGACTTTTAATTAAGTTTTGCATGATTATTGATTTTTATGAGATAAAAGTCAATAAAGTGAGATTATTATGTTCATAAAATTGAAACGTCTTTTTATGGTCTTGAAATTTTTTGTTACATTTTGTAATTTGATTTATATCATCTTGATGAAATTTTATAATTTGTTTCACTATTTTACTATATTTAATGGTTTTTATTAGATAAAATTGTTGGATAAATAGTTATTTGTGTATGGTTTTTGAGTTCCTGGAAATGTTCCAGAATGTACAAAATTTTTAGTTTCAAATTTTTATGATTTTTATATTTTATTTTGAGTTTATTTCATAAATGTTATGATTAAACCTTTATATTTAGAAAATACGATCAATTCAAACTAATTAAATTTAAAAAAAATTAGTGGGGACTAATTTTGAGTTCTAAATCAGTTTAGATAATTAGTTTGAGCTTAAATACGATTTAAGTGTTGATTATTGATTTTTAATGGTTAAAAATCGATAAAAATCCATAAAATCGAGCTAGAATGAGCATGATAAGTATTAAGGGCGATTTTGGTATGATTTTTACAGCATTTTATTTATGTTGTTATTGTTGAATGAATGAATGTCATTTATTTAATTTTTTAATGCAAGTTGTACCTAGTATGGCCTAGATTATTTTAATCGGTATTACCCGTAATGTAAGGGAATACCGATTCGGTTGTAATTTTATTAGCGATCTCGTATCGCCGTTTGTAATAATTTAATTTCATTTTCTAGATCAAATGTATTATAGGATTTTTATTTGTATCTTTTTGTAATTAATTATTATGAAGACGGAGATTCCCGAAGTCGGTGTTCCAAAAGACGGTGCCATGAAGAGGCAAGGGGCCAAGGAGTTGGTTTCCGATTTTGTAATCATCTAGTTAATTAGATTAGCTAGGTGGCCATACTAGGATTTATTATTTGCTTGCTTTATTTTTCCGCTCATGCCAAAATCGCCAACATGCATCTTTATTTCTCGATTGTCAATTCAAAGTTATTCAAAATTCACTGACTTAGTTCGCTTATAGGGAATTAATAACAAAATTGACAAGACCTCTCACATAACTTAAAAAAAAATTGAGATTTAGCCTTACCAATTGAAGCACCTATGAACCCCGTGTTCATTAGGGTTACCACGCTCGTGGGTCCCTTTTTACCTCGGGTAAGTAGGGTGATGCGATCACAAGCTAAAATTGGATTTGACTCAACGAGATAAGCGTTAGCTTGGGACTAGGAGATGGATTTAGTAGAAATCCGTCAACCAAGAGTTCTAAGGGTAGAATTAGTCAAGTATTGTGTGACAACCCTCGCGAATGCGGAAATAAAACATAACAAGCATGTGATTTATATAGCGGAAAATACGATGTTTTTAAAACTTTTTACATGCAAGATAGAAATACGAGGAATGTCAAATAATTATAAACAAAATAAAATATACCACAAAGAGACGAAGTCTCTCAAAATGTTATCAATATCAAAGTGATTAGCAAACTAGCTAATAAACGTCTAGAGGTGTTTCATCCAGGGACAACGCCCGCTAGCTCACACCCGAACCCAAAGTACCACAAGTAAAAAAGCCATCCATGCAAGCAACCTGTTCATCCATGAAAAACATGAACGCCACAGTCACTGGGGAGTAACTCCGGGTTCTCCCAGCCATATCACATCAAACGTACATAAAAGGAAATACAAAATAGAAGCATGCATATATAGATATACATGTGAAATACGATAAGGATAGATAGACAATCCAATATATAATGATAAGAGCATATGGAATACAAATCCGAATCCATCATGTTATACAAAGACTCGGGGAAGATACTCTTAGGCAACCGAATACGCTCACTAGGGCTTGCATCTCACCGTTAGCGGTATAAGTTTGATAAGATTGAGACTCGACAAACAAACCATGCCAAGTCATGCGATGATCACCATAAATCCATCATATTATCATCCATTCAAACGAACCAATACATTGACGATGCCCTATCTTGCAATGACCATGAATGATAAGTCATGAAAATCAATCATAAATCCATCATTTCACTCTTTATTTCTCTTCCCCTTTTCTCTTGTAGTGTTAGAAAATCAATTAAACAAAACCCCCAATTCCGATACTTAGACAGACTTAGCAAGTTATAGGATTCCCTCTCTCTGTGGATTCGACACCCGACTGCCTCTACTGCATTTTGTTGAGCGTTAAGTTTTATCTTTGATAGGGTTGCGACAGCCGTATCAGTTAGCATGTAACGCACCGTAGAACCAATTAACAAATTGGTTATGCCACTAGTATAACATTATATATGAAGAGCGACTGAAATTGAGAACAACCTTCCAACTTACCAATCCAATCCATACCATAAACCTTAAATCCAATACCATTCAGCAATTTTGCAAAGTCACTATATCGACCACTGTCATGAGAAACAACAACACTAAATAGTTAACACGTTGTAAAGGAGAAACTATGAGGCAACTACTCTAGTTAAACAAAAACATGTAATGATATTTTCAAAACCCGTGTTCATTAAGCCTGTGTTATTGTAACACCAGCCCCCTGAAGAAGTTAAGATTAATCATTAGACATTCATCCAAATATAAGAAAAAAGGTGCAACCGTAAGTCTCTAGCAAAATAAAGAACCTTGATACTCATAACAAACTATTAAATATAACACAAATGTCAGAACTGGACAACCTAAAGATCACACTACAACTTGAACAAATTAGTAACTAGTATTTATTCATTAAATTTAAAAATAGGAGAATTAATTTGGAATAACTTTAAGAAAAATGACAATTAAAAAGGAA
>JAIUZE010048020.1:0-30973 GCA_022085475.1 Heliosperma pusillum | reverse complement strand
GAGTCATCACTAGTAGAAGTATCATTTCAGTTTTCAATAAAGTCTTCTACTAATGTAATCGTTTAAGTTATACTTTGGCAATTGAATTGTAGGACGTTATTTAATTATGTAATTTTGTTTAAACTATTAATATTAAAATACTCTTGTTGTTATATTTTGATATCTACCAGATAGTGTTACCGAGATCGGCGAGATGGTAAGAGTCCTATTTAACTTAGAAGTTCTTGCTTAGGTGTAGATACCTCAAATTTACACCTTCCGCCAACCACCCAGTGATGGTTGGGCCGCATGTTTGGTATGCAAAACGATTCATGACAAACCGTAAGTTTATCGTCAAGTGATAGCTCGAATTCTTGTGTCTGCCCCTTGGTCGTCAACTACATGCCGATACGGTCGTTTTAACAGTCATTAGAGTTTATTTGGAGTCCGGATCAAAAACCGCTTCATTTTCTTTAAACCGTCTTTTAAAACCGAGTCGGAACGCTTGAAAATATTCCAGATATTTTAATATTTCAAAACTTATCTTTTTTGGTAAAATATATTCATATTTTATTCGAAATCTACCGCAATTCTATAATAGAAACTCGGAAATCTTTCTTTCAAAGTAGGAAACTGCTCGGGAAATGACGCAGCAGGAGATGCGCCTCTTACCCAGCTCGTTTTGCCTGTACCGGAATATTTTCTAGATTTCTTTCCATATTGGAGTTATTCCAAAACTCTTCGGATTTCTCCCTATATAAGGAGAGGTCCGTGCTCACTTTTAAGGCACGCGAGTGTTCCGCCCCTTCTTTCTCTCTCGTTGCATTTTAGACCTTGCGTAAAGCATTTTGACAACTACGCGCTTGATCAATCGACCACGTAACCTCAGATCCTTCTGGGTTCCCGTCACGTTATTGCATAGACCTATCAACTTGACCAACTCAACAATAATCAATATTAATAGATCGTTCCTCTCACGAGGGCACTTTATTTACATTCGAGTCGTGTTGTCGCTAAAACGTTAACTTTAGTTCATATCTCGTTCCGTCAACATGTAAGTCTGAGGGTGTTTAATCCCGTCTTTTTTATTGTATTATATTTTATTTATTTCATCTAATGTAATATTCATGTCGGATTTATGTCAAACCTTTTCAAAACCTTTATTAGTTTTTATTATTTCTTATAAATCGTCTTTTGATCTAAATTCATATTTAGATATTAATCCTTGACTTAGATCCCTAATAGTCAATATTAGTGGGTTTTAGTCTTTTAATTTAATCAATTAAATCACTTTCACTCGAGTCATAGATCATTAATAAACCGTAAATACACAAACGAATACTAACTGATCGTGATTCTGGCTTCACAGCTAGAACTCACCTCAAGAACAGACGCACAAAGTGTTGCGCCTCTTCCAGGGGACGTATCACTGTTGCGCCTGTTCCGAGCTGGTTTCTATCTCTGATCTTCCTGATTCGCTCCGACGTAGCTTAGTTTCTTAATTAATCAACTATTAATTCCTAATATCACCGTTAATCTGTCTTCAAATCTTTTATTATTTTTATTTCTTTTCTTTAAGTCTTCCTTTTGGTTATATTTCCGACATAGGTCCCGTATTCATTGTAATCAATTGTAATATTTATTTTGTAGCTCTATTTAATCATTGCATCGTATGATTCTTTGTATGATTTAATTGCCTTCTCATATGCAATCAATATTAAATCCTATTTGATATAATTGGATGCCAATTACATGTTAACCGACATAGTCTAAAGTTCACATGTTAGGATTAAATTGTGGATGTTGCATTTGATGCATATAACCGACTACATATCGAGTACAGAAGAGATTCCCTAATCATTAGTAGAGGCCGCTATCGAGGCGGGCGGGATTAGGTGTTCGATTAAAAAACTTCCTAATACGTACCTTCTCCCCTTACTCCATATCTTTGTGAACCTCTGTGTTCATTGGCATCCACGAGAGTCATTCTAGACATAGAATGCTAAGTGTAACGATTTCTTAGTGTTCATGTCATTGCTTATGTCTTGACATGGCATAAGGTATTCGAAAGGTTCCAACTTCCCACAAAAGTTGGTGGCAACTCCACAAATGCGTGTTTCCACGCTTGTCCCTCGTTTCTCCATTCGTGGTTCCCCGCGCAACCAACGGCCTGGTTAATGGGAGTGTTACAACAAGCCCATTCACCGCGCCAACATACCCGTGTCTCAATCCCTTATAGCAATCAAACTCGCGCCTCAATCAGGCCATCTCAAAAAAGCCTAAACAAATTGACTCCCATCCCATCCTATCCCATTCGTCAATAATTTTCCACTCATCCTTTATTTACTATAGCAACAACCAAGGGAGGCTTCTAATTCAATCTCAGCAATAAAACCTTACGTGTCAGCCTCACAGATTTTTGGAATTAAAAACTTAAGTTGTAGCAGGTAGGACTTCGTGGTTACTTGCATTATGAGAAAACAAGTACAACTGTTATGGGAAAGCCATTAAACTTCTCCACTTCCTCAATTTCCCCATAAAAGTTCAAAAGCCGCACATAAAATAACTCCCCCTAGATCGCATACACAGAAAAATATAAAGAGAAGATGAGAGGACGAAGGATAGAGATCACTCACTCATTTTATTCTAATTTTTCTAACAATTAAATTAGTTCATTAATTATTCCATAAAAATAGGGATTGCTAGACTTCTGAAGTGGTATGTTTATTTTGTTGTGTTTATCTCCCTATATTGTTCAGTGTTCACCATGAATTTTTAATGAAATACAAAAAGGTTGATGGTAGTGAAATCACTTATGGGAAAGCATCCATGGTTGATGTTGTACACAACTATACACAATGCTCACATGGTTTTTTTGCTTGCTTTATATTTAAAATAATCGGGTATCATATGGAGTTTCTACTTTATAGGGGTATGTATATGGTCCTCATTTTGGTAAATGTCAATATGGGAGTAGCTTAATTTGTGAAGAAACTTTATAGTCCACATGTGAGTTTATCAGGGATTAATAAAATAGGAGAGGGTTTACCACTTTATAAGGAATGGGCTACTTCCTTTATTGCCAATTGAATTTAGAGTTGAATCTCCTTAGGCTTATGAAGCGGACTCTCTCTCCTCCATTTGGGTGCGGCCCATGCCCGTTTGTATGATTTTACATGGTATCAGAGCCCACGGTTATTCCCATTTGTATGATTTAACATAATTGCCTCATATTTATTGTCATACTCCGTGGTTTGTAAAGATTATAAGTCGTTCTCTCCCTTCCATTTTTATCGTTCTCATTTAACTCGCTCTAAATTTGCCTCGTTCTACCTATAGTAAGGAAGGAAATTCTCATTTATGACGGGTCAAATATTTCTATGAAGTATAAATAGGGGCAAAATTTTAGATAAACTTATTCTTATAGTAGATATGGGATTTTAAGTTCTTATGTAATCATTTATTTGAGGAATAAATTTAAATGTCTTTCTTTACGGTTCTATTTAAAAGCAAACCATGCATTTTTGCACGGGTTAACACTAGTAACACCTAATAATACTAATGTGAAAGTCCCCCCCCCCTTATCTTCTCCCTTTGCATTCTATACTCGAATTCTTAAGTAAAAAAATCCACACGTGATTTAGACCTACCGATTCAAAACCAAAAGCCTTACTCATAGTTTGGTGTCATCTAGGTGCATTAAAAAACGTGTCCCACCATTTGATCAACTACATTTAACATTAAACTAAAAGCAACACTTTCTTTCTTACAAAGTTTGATTTTCTCAAAATCGAGTTTTTCCTCATCTTATAATAAGATAATAAGAGTGCTCTTTGTCGATTTCTCATTAGCCTCAAACATGTAAGTTTGAGGTGTAATTATCCCTCTTTTATTTTTGTACTTGTATTTTGTTTTTTATTACACAATCCATGTAAAATAAAGCATAATATAATCTTATAAACAAAGAAAAACATATTTAAATTCTACTTTTGTTAGTAGCAACAGCTCTTTGACCTAGCTAATGACCTCACGCCTCAACTAAGCACGTCAGACCCTCCCGCGCCTCAATAAGACCTTCCTGGCAGACATGATTCAAATTGTTCCTTCTTCTTTTATTTTCTTTCTATTATTTTATTTTCGCTTTTCATTCTCTTCTATGTTCCCTTATGATGATTATCAAAGACCCATTTTTCCTCATAGAAAATCCCAACCTTGGTAAAATATATCATGTCGATTAAATTCAAATTCGGTAATTATATGTACAAATGAATATTTTATTCAACCTTTCACTTAATATTCTTTCTTTTCCTTTATTTTTTCTTCTTTACTTTTCTTTTATTATTATCATAAACTAGTTTTGTGACCCGTGATATTCACGGGATATTTTTGTTATGCCATTTTGTCAACTATTGTAGTGCAGCTTAAATATAATAAGAGAATTTGAGTCTTGCAATTTTACACCAATTTTTTTTTTAACTGGAGTGTCTAGTGTACTCGTGGTTAAAGGATAGTTTGAACAACAACCATACCAAATCCACTTGTATACCCATTAGTAAAATATTGTATTGTGAGTCCAAATACTCCAAAATAATACTTTTCATTTTGAAAACAACTTATTATCATACACTATGATTTTCATCAAGGTATCAATTACAATTTGAGAACAAAATTTACGCCATCCTTAGTCCCTCCTAGAAGTATCTTTCTGGTGAGTAATTACGTCAAAGGTTAATTACGTTAAATCATTATGAAAACATTCCGTCTATTTTTTATTTAAAATTTGAAAACCATAATAAATAAAAAGGTTAATATTTCGTATTAATTTTGAATCACTAATTTGCAATGCGAAAAAAATGCATGTGCATTGTCATTCTCATCTACATGATAAGTAGCTTCTCTAAAAGTATAATTTATAGAACTTTCTATGTAAAATTTTACGTGGATAATCTATGAAAATGTGAAGAATCTGCCAATTATTTTATCACCACGCTTTCTTGTCCTTCTCTTAGGGTGTGTTTGGAAAAAAGGGTTTAGAGGGAAAGGAAGGTGAAATGGATGAGAAATTCAGTGTTTGGTTGGCAAAATGAAATTTGAGGGATTTGGTGGGAGGGTAAATGGATCCGTCCATTTCCCCATTCTAAGGCAATTATTTCATTGTTTGGTTAGCAAAATCAAGATAGAGAGGGAGGGAATATAAATATCCTACATTTTCCCTCCCATTTGGCCTCCGGCTCCCGTCCCTTTCCCTTCCCTCTTACTCCCCCCCTTACTTTTCATCCACTTTTGCTATCCAAACACGCCATTAGCTAATATACTTTGTGTCATTCTCGCTCTACCCCTACCCTCCCTAGATCATCTGTCTCTCAACCCTTTCCATAGAATCCCATACTCCTATTCTCCGCTAAGTTAATTAATATGACATAACATGCAAAAATAATGTATCGCAATGATATCTTTTCTGTAGTTTCAAAGTGTTTGACGTACTTTACATACTAAATATGGCATATAGCTGGTGTATGGGTATCTTTGATAATTTTATACGTTCTCCTATTACCATACCGTATTAAGTGTGGTGACGATTAAAATAGCATTCCCACGTACAATAATTTACATGTACTCTGTAATTACTCATAAGCGGAGTACTATGTACTTAATCATCTTTGATTCTTCGCCATCTCTAACCAATATATGTACCACAATTAAAGTCAAGAACTAAAACATAAAACACAAATAAATATTTAAAAGATACAACATCTTGACAATAAAAAAATTAAAATGAAGCAATAAAATAAAAGAGCACAAAATCAAATTATCGAGTTTAAAAAAGGTTAATGGATAACATACCATGTCACATAAGAGATAAAATCTTGGAATAAGATGGCAAGTTTTACTTAAAAAACTTTTCTTGTTCAAGCTTCTATTTGTGTGAAAAAAATGTTTTTGACTTTTGACGTACATATATCATCTTCATCGTATCGTCCTCTCAAATTCGGAGAATTTAACTCTACAAATGAAAATTGGAAATGAAATTAGTATTAAAGTGTATAAACTAATTATGCAAGAGTATTATCGATCCTCAAAGATAGGTAGTTTAAGTAATAATATGTCAATTAAATTGTAAATGACCGAATATAGTCTAGGAATAAGATGCGAGGCAAGTCAAAGAGCCCCTGTGACTGAGATATAAGTAGAAAAGATGAATGTTGTGAGATTGAGTATTTATAAAACCATACTGTGACACCCTCAAATTTGCGGAAAGAAAAAAAATAATTTAAATAAATAAAAGATGAGAATACGTTTCTAATAGGTTCACTTTAGTGAAAATCGGTACATTTTAAAACCGGAACCTACTATTAAATATATTCATCATAAGAAGGTGTCTTACATAAAAAGGTTCATAACAAATAAGGAAATAATATTATACAATAAAAAGTATCTGAAACGGGAGACATGTTTCCCGTATAAATACTGAAATAAAAGAGTGTATAATAATATACAATCCTAAGAACCGAATATAGGTCCAAGGTAAATACTTCGCTCGCTCGCTCGTCAATGTACCCAAAGTATGCATCACAAACCTGCCAACCGCATTAAATATAAACACGGAAGCCACAGTCAGTGGGGAGTAACTACGAGTTCTCCCAGCCACGAAATGTCGAGTTTAATTAAACATGAATAACATAAAAGCAATGTATATGGAAAATACAAAACCTTAACATATACGATATGCTTATCATGTTATGAAACAAATAACTAACATATAACCTAGCATGTGAAGGCTAAGCTACTCCTGCAAACTATCATGTGAATCAGTTAACAACCGGTAATCCAAACTCTATCAACCTTAGCCGGCTTGCATCTCACCTTCTAAGATTCATAGAATCATCAAACATGAAAGACCAATCCGTTGTTCTACAAACAGGCATAAGTTCCTAGCACGGCCCATAGTCGATTGTAACTCGAGGCTATACCACAAGGTAAGAAAACATCCTAGTCCTAGAATGATCAGACCTAGCGACAACAGCTATTCCATTCCCCGTCCCATGACATAACCGTCTATGAGAAACTCTACTAGGCGACCCCCTAAGCAGAGATGGCTAGTACTTAAGCTGGCTCCTTCCCAAAGCGGAAAAACTTAGGCAGCCATGAAGACAAATCCCAGACCCGAGTCCCGCGGACGGGTCATCAGTCAAAACGGGGTGGACTAGATCTTAGGTTTGACCCAAACCCGTTTGGTTTAAAAACCGGCTAGACACAGAGTCTTTACCACATAGAATTGCCACATAAAAAATCATCATATTCAGGACATGTTATTTTATTAAAACTTCTAACATGTGAATTATTCTATCATACCAAAACCCGTTTGACTTAAAGGATTTCAAATTAAACTACGATCTCGTATTATAATTTCTAACATGTGAGAAATAATAATTTTATGAAAAACCTTTTTAATTAATTATTTTACTTATTAACATTTCCCACTTGCTAAATATTACAAAACACGATAAATTAACACTAAACTCAAAAACCGTCACAAGTCCAAAGTGAGGGCTCATGGGCTGATTTTGGGGCCGGACCTAACATGGGCCTGGACTGGGCCCACGGCTGATTTGGGCTGTTTTGGCTATTTTTATCGACTTTACTAAAAACCGTTTCCTAATATTTCCCGCATGCTTTAACATAATTAAAACCCGTCAAAACAACAATAAAACCACCAAGTATCGACACAACCCAAAGACCAAAACCCGGACCAACCCAGACCGGGCTGGACCGGTCCGGACCAGGCTGAACCGGGCCTGAACCGGCCGGTTCTCAGCCACCACACCCGGCCACTTTACACGACCAAGACCACCACCCCTCCAAATTAATTCTAACATGATTTTTATTAACAACATCCATTTTTAAACATCCAATTCAACCATCATTCATACAAAATCATAATTATGAACAAATCATCAAAATATGTCAAGAACACTAAACATGCCAAAAATTCATACAACATAATAAAATAAACAACTTATCATGCTATTAATTAAAAATCATAAATAACAACAACATAAACAAAAACATAAGATGAACCAAAAACAAAAGAAAATAAAAGCTATGTAACATTAAATCGTCGAGTAACTCGGAATCGTTACCTTAGCTAGCAAAATCAATTAGCACCAAAATAAGAAGTATAAACTAAGAAACCCGTCTATTAATCTTCACCCAAAATATACGAGTCTCCAAACTCGTCTTCAAAATCTTCCCCTATAAGAAATGACAAGAAAAACATTATTAGAACTTAAACTTGATTTTCCATAATAAATGTTGAAAATGATTTTGACGGAATTGCAAATAAACCGTACTAGAAGATGGAGAGCGAATAGGAGATTCTAGAAATATAAGTTAGGACGGATTATATTTAATTTAGATAATGAAGATCTTTTATGAAGGTTTTGCTCAAGAACGATGATGAACAATTGAAGAACAAGAAGAACAAATGAAGAACGATTAAAGAAAGCGATATTTTGATCTTTATTTGATTTGTTGAAAAATGAAAAGTTGTTAGTGAGTGGAGTGTTGTGTGAGCCGTGTAAATATAGGCCAAGATGGATGTCGGGTTTTGAAATTATTGGTACGGAATTGACTCGCGATTAATAATTATTTTACGGTAATCGATTAAATATAATTAACGATAAAGTTAATTATACTAAATATAAAGATATTATGTTATTAAAATGAAAAGAAAGAAAATATCAAGGTCAAAGAGAGGACAAAGGAGACGTGAGAAATGAAGACAAATCGGGTCTGTTTTTAAGCGATTGCGGAATTTAAGTTGACAGACCGATAAAGGTACAAATATCTTAGATATTATTATTAGTTTAATCATATTAATTAAAAGATCTAACATGAGTGAAAAATAGGTGACATGGGGCGTGTGAAATGGGTAGGAATGGGGTCTGATTTTGAGCGATTTGCGTAATTTAAACGGACGGATCGATAAAGCTACAAATATCTTAGATATTTGTATTAGTTTAATCGAAACAATTAAAATATCTCAAGTGAGTGGAAAACGATGACATGGGCGCGTGACTCATGCCAAAGTCGAGTGTCGAGTTTGTTACGGGATTTACGATGAGTCGGGAATAGTTAAATGACGTTCGGTTTAAAACCGTAAAAGTTATTCTTTAAATTCCGAATAAATTCAAAATAATTATATTAAATTATGATAAATCTAATAAATCTAAATAAAAATAAATCAAAAATATTATTTTTTTAAATAAAATTTCGGTCTTCAAACTTATAAGGCGAGTCGGGAAAAAGTCAACGAAAGTCAAAGTTGACTTAAAAGTCGAGAAAAGTCAAAGATGACTTAAAAGTCAAGAAAAGTTTATGACGACTTAAAAGTCAAGAAAAGTCAATGACGACTTTAAAAAGTCAAGAAAAAGTCAAAGACGACTTAAAAAGTCAAGAAAAGTCAAAGATGACTAAAAACGGGATTTTCATGAAATCTCTCAGAAATTCCAAATACGAACTCGGAATTTCAAAATACGACTCGAAACAATAAATTCTATTTTAAAAACTTAAGTCTGCTGAAAAGTGTTAATAAATATTTTTACTAGAAAAATTGGGTACTTTTCGGGTTGTTACACCATAAACATTACCAATTATAGTAAAAGTAAGCAACCATATTTAGCAAGTGTCTTCTTTTCCAAGACAACAAAAACTTCCTTTCAATTATAAGGATCAAACCAGAAATTTCAACAAGGTAAAAATGTTGATCAAAGATTTTGAAAGCAATTTTCAAGAGTTAAGTAATTTCGAAATACTTAAGAGCCAGAAACCACAGTGACATGTCACTGTCACTTTTGAAGTACTTAGCATGAATCGAGTTTAATAATCTCTTATACAACACTATGACTATAACAATGACGATCTTCATCTCTTGATCTTCTTGTGCAACCTTGAACGATTAGTTAAGCTTCCATAGCTATAAGATTAAAACTTAAGAGGCACACATTATATTAACAAGAAGATTAATTTGTCTTAAGGCATCATCAACCAATCTAATCTAAAAATGGTCTCAACAATTTCCTCCTTTGATGATGGCAAGACAAATAAAATTGAATGTGTTCTTCCCCCTCAATCTATGGTCAAGGTTCACAAGTCTAAACATATCACAAGTCAAAACATGATCAAGATAAGACGCATACATGATCAAGGTACTTTGGTCAAGTCTATACTAACTTAAGTAAAATTTCAAATCGCTAAGCTAACATATTTACGGTGAACGCAAGCCTAAGAGTTATTGGATCACACATGCACACAATTTTAACAACTTCCCCCTCTTGACATCATTAAGTAGGAAGAATAACATTCTAATGCATCAAAGTGACAAAGTTAGTTTACAAACCACATAGTTCAAGAAAATTAAAAAAATACGACCAAGTTCATGTAACAACATAACAAACATAAAGCCATGAGCAAAATAATATAAGGATTGGTTAGGCAAAATGATAGGTTAAGAAGAGAGTAGGGCCGAGAGGTCTAGGACATGTTATCGTCCTAATCAATCATCATACCCATTATCGGTTTTTCCCGGCTTTGGTAAGATCGGTAAGAATAGTCTTCAACTCCGTATTTTCCATCCGAACTTCCTCTTTGTTTTTCCCAACCTCACACTTCTCTTTTGACGGATTTTTTTGCTTTCGATTCGGTTTTCTCACCATTATTGAACAAATCGTCATCATAAAAACGATCATTCAACTCCTTGATTTGTTCCTCATTCAACTCGGCTTTTCCCTTTCCTTTTCTTTTTCTCAATCTTTTTCAATCATTTCCTCTTCATCACTTTTTTTTTTTTTTTTTTCAAATTCAACTTCTTTTTCCTCAACAATCTCCTTTTTTTTTCATCTCCTTTTCCGGTTACTGTTTCGGTTCCCTTCTCATTTTCCTCTTCGTTTTCTTCATCTCCAAAACACTTTTTCATTTTTCTCAATTTCTTTCTCAATGTTCTCTACAACTTCATTGATAATCACACCACAATCAACATGTAGAGGGAGTCATAAGCTTTGGTTTGAACGAATCCCGAATTTGTTTGACAGTTTTGATTTGGGGTTTCTTGGGAGGCATTATTTCAAGTAGAAAGGTAAGTGTTATGAAAGGTATGAGGGAGGTTATATGTGGGATGGTTAAGGCATGAAGAAGGAGTAAAGGTGATGTGATATTTTGGTGAGTTGTTTTGTTTGCTCTATGCATGTCACATTATTACACAAAGGATAATACTTGTTAATTAACATTCAAACATGGTTAATAAAACACACATAATCACATATGTACACATTAAAATGTATCAACCACTCTAATCAATCATTGAGGCAAATTGTCTACTCATAGAATTATGCGCAATCCAACAAACCAATTTCCAACCGAAGTTTTACGAATTGTTCTCTTTCAAGCGGTTTTGTAAAAATGTCGGCAATTTGATTTTCGATTCTACAAAAGTTAAGACGGATTTGACCTTTTTCCACATGATCACGTAAAAAGTGATGTCTTATGTCAATGTGTTTAGTCCTCGAGTGTTGTATCGGGTTCTTTGAAAAGTTAATGGCACTTGTATTATCATAAAAAATAGGAGTGGAATCGAATACAATACCATAGTCTTTCAATTGTTGTCGAACCCATAGAATTTGCGCGCAACACAATGCGGCACTAACATACTCGCTTTCGGCGTAATCCGCATCCGAATACCTTAGCATCTCCTTTATGTACTTTTGTTGATGAATCATCACACCATCTTGAGTTTGCTTGATTTGTAGCCCAAGGAAGAAGCCAAGTTCTCCCATCATACTCATTTCAAACTTAGATTTCATTAGTTCCGAAAAGTACAAATAAAGGAGTTCATTAGTAGCACCAAAAATAATGTCATTGACATAAATCTCATTCCTCTTGAATTGATTAAGTTCCTCTTGCATCTATATCACCCAATTTGCATCTTCAAGGGCCATGGTGATATTTGTCGGTTCCGTTTGTGAGAGGAACGCATGAAATGCAAAGAAATCATTGAGGGATGCTCTTGTCTTTCTTCCCGAGTTCCGGTCACTGGTTCAGTTTGACAGGGGGTGAGATGATTGGTGCTTCCACTATCTAGGTACGATTTGTGAGCTTGAGGCATTTTCGGGTTCTGATGTCACAGTGGGTTCCACAGTGACATCTCGTTCATTTGGTGAGTTTGAATGGGGGTTCGTTTCTGGTTGTTCATTCATTTCATGTGGTTCCCCATTCCCCCTGGATGTACTAGCCTCATTTTGGTCAGAAAGTGGATTAATTCCCCCTGAATTTTGACCCGTCTCACCATTTAACAGTGTATTCAACTGTGAAATGATCTCTTCCTCGTTATGTACTTCATCCATGTCATGTCGAATCATTCCAAGCTCAAAGTCCTCATCTTCATCATCCTCTTCCTGTTCATTAGAATGAAAAAGATTTGACTCATCAAAAATGACATGTACACTTTCTTCCATTTTCATAGTTCGTTTATTGTACACTTTATAAGCCTTACTACGATCCGAATATCCAACAAAAACGGCCTCATCACTACGAGCATTAAATTTACCCAAATTATCCTTTCCATTGTTGTGAACTAAACATTTGCTTTTAAAGCATTTCAAATAGGATAAATTAGGCTTTCTTCCTTTAAACAATTCGTAGGGAGTTTTATTAAGCATTTTTCGGATCATAACATGGTTATAAATATGGCATGATGTGTTGAAGGCTTCGGCCCAAAAATTCTTTGGCACTTTACTACTCAAGAAAAGTAGCCAAACATAACGTGAAAAATCTTCAACAATCACACACAAAAAACGACTACCACCTCTACTTCTTATACGCATAGGACCACACAAATCAATATGAAGAAGTTCAAGAGGTTTTGAAGTACTAACAAATTTTTTGGATTTAAAGGAGGGTCGAACTTGTTTTCCTTTAACACAATCTTCACACAATTTATTAAGGTCGAATTTCATGTTAGGAATGCCATTTACTAGATCGAGTTTTCTAAGGGTGTTCAATGTTCTAGCGTTTACATGTCCTAATCTTTTATGCCAAAACCATGAGTCGTTTTTTAAAGCGCTCATACAAGATAATGTTTGACTTGGCAAGGCACAAAGATTAATCAAGTAAACGTCTCTATCACGTTTTCCTTCCAAAATTACTTCCCTTGTATTTCCATCTAGTACACGACATTCACTAGCACAAAACTCAACAATATTACCATTATCGCACAATTGAGATATGCTAAGAAGATTATGCTTCAAACCTTTGACAAGCAACACTTTGTCGACACAATGTGACGATGACTTACCAACCTTCCCGGTTGCAACAATTTCACCTTTCTTATTATCGTCAAATGTCACGGGGCCACCTTTGTAGGCTTGTAGTGAGAGAAATTGGCTTTCACTTCCCGTCATATGACGAGAACATCCACTATCCAAGTACCAATAGTTGCTGCCTCTCACTAACGCCTATAAGAAATCAAACTTTTAGTTTAGGAACCCAAATGAATTTGGGCCCCTTTTTGTGAATCACATCATTAATCAAGTCTTTTCGGATCCACATCTTTTTAACCACTTTGATGTTCTTATTAATGTCATTCCATATCTTAGCACAACCATTAAACACATGACCGGTCTTGCCACAATAATTGCAAATTGTATACTCGGGAAGGCCAGCGTACTTTCTTCTTCTAAAATCGGTTTTGCTTGGGTCTTGGTTTCGAACGCAACAAGGAACGTTGTTGTGCTTGAAACCGAGTCCAAGTTTCTTTTCAGCATTTTTAGATTGACTTGTAAGAAAGTCTAAAACAGTTTGGCTTCCTTCCCATTTCTTGTAAAACTCTTTTGCAATCACTAACTCTTTATTCAATTTTTCAACTTTAGCAAGAAGGTCAAGATTTAGATGTCCTACTTTGTCAAAAGCATCTTTAGCATGATTATTCTCATCAACCAACATTTCATAGACTTCTTCAAGACTCTTAACATGATTCTGACATGAGGTGAGGTTCTTTAAGAGTGAGTCACGTTCATTGATTAAGTTATCAACTTGTCGGATTAATGACTCATTTTCAGTTTTAACAGCAGATGTCACAGTGGAATTCACTGTGACATTAGACAGATTAACCTCTTTAACAAGATTCGCATTTTCTTTCTTTAATCTCTTGACTTCTTTTTTAAGAGAAGGTATGATGTTACTCTGCTCTATCTCATCTAGACACTCTTTTAGACAAACATTTTCTTCGGCTATGTCCTCAATTTGAGTTTGCATAGTTTCAAGTTTTTCATTCTTTTCACGACATTTGTCAAGTAGATCATCGAGCATCAAACATACCTTTTCTTTGGAGAAAGATCTAACCTTTGTCTTGAGATTATTTACCTCATCATCGGAATCATGATCAGAATCATCGGAATGTGCCATGAGATATTTTACGGACACTCTTTTTGAAGACTCGGGAACATCAAGTTTTAGACGAGTTGTCATACAAACTTTGGCATCCAATTCTTCATCGGAAGACTCTTCTTCCTCGGAATCAGACATACCCCAGATTGCAGACATGACTTTGTATTTGTATTCTTTCTTTGCAAAATCACGTTTATCCTTGGATTTGAATTCATTCCATTTAGGACAATCTTTGATAAGATGACCTTTCTCACCACATTTGAAACATACAACGGATGAAAATGATCTCTTCTTTTGAAAAGCTTTCTTCTAAAATTGTTGAACTTTTTAGGAACATGACTATTGATCATATCCGCCATATTACGAGAGTAAATGGCTTGCTCATCGTCTCCATCAGTTTCCTCATCACTTGAGGTTGATTTGAGTGCGAGACCTCTAGCTTTAGAGTATTCACCCGAACGCTTCATGAGAGTTAACTCATGAGCCATGAGTGAGCCCATTAGTTCATTGAGGGTCAATTTGGATAGATCTTTAGCCTCCTCTATAGCCGTCACCTTCTGTTGCCATTTATCACTTAGGCTACGAAGGATCTTTCGGACTATGTCCTCGGATTCAAAATTACGACCAAGACTTTTAAGTTCATTAACAATACTAGAAAAACGTGAAGAAAGACTATTAATTGCCTCGTCACGCTCCATATTGAACATCTCATATTGTTGCATGAGAAGGTCAATACGATGCTTCTTAACTTGAGACGTTCCCTCATAAGCAAGGCTTAAGGTGTCCCAAATTTCTTTTGCCGAGGTACATCCGGAAATCCGGTTAATTCTTGTTCACCGATGCCATATTGAAGAATGGACATGGCTTTAGAATTTTTCTCGACTTTACGATAATCAGCCTCGACATACTTATCCTCACTTTTTACGGAACTAGTGCCATCAGCATTAGTGACCGTTATAGCAAGGGGACCTTTTTGAATTATGATCCAACATTCATAATCTGTGCTTTTGACATAGTGCTCCATACGATGTTTCCACCATGAGTAGTTATCCCCTTCGAATATGGGATACTTAGTATGTTTCCCGTCCATGACTATAGGATCAACTCTTTGGTAATTAACCAATATCAAGAGCACAAGGCTCTGATACCAATTGAAGAGTCAAGGGCGAGATCACCTAAGAGGGGGAGGGGGTGAATTAGGTGTCTATTTAAAATTTTAAGCTTAATTAAAGCTTCTTTAAAAACTCTATGATCACTAAGACACTACTTAGAAGAAAGGAGAAGTTGACACTTCGAACTAGAAAGTTAGAAGTATTCAACAACGATTCAGCCAGTAAATGTCACAGTGGAATCAACAGTGAAATCTGAGTGCAGCGGAAATATTAAAAACGAAATAGACAAAACTCAAGGATGTTTTTTAAATTGGTTCGGTCACTACTCCGCGACCTACATCCAACGTTATCTTATTAAACATCTTTGACGTAAACTCATACAAACAAAGACCCCGAATAATAAAACAACTCCCCAACCTACTCCGGTTGCTATTTGCTCAATGCTACTCCGCACCAAGACTTATGCTCAAAGCTACTCCGCTAAGAGACTTCCCCAACTCTTTGAGTTGCTATTGCTCAAGACTACTCCGCCAAGAGACTTCCCCAACTCTTTCGAGTTGCTAGTTGCTCAAGATAACTCTATCTTAAGACTTGTTCTACTCGTTTGTTACAAGACTTGTGTTTCTCAAAATGTTCACAAAATGAACGGTGGAGAAAACGATTAAGTACTAACACGAGATCATCGAACACAATACATGCTTTGTTGCAACGAACTAGCTCTTTGTAAAAGACTTAAGAAAAAATATTTTGCAAAACAATTAAGTATGAAATATTAAATGATTTTTGCAAAGATAATTACTCAATAAAACTCAAAGTCTTTTAAGCTTGAAAATGTTTTGTTGTTGCTTACTTGTTAAAATGAAATGAGTGTAGTATTTATAGTGTAAGATAGAGTGTACCTTACAATAAAAATAATATAAAAGTTAAAGCTTGAACAACAATTAAAGTGCCAAACAAGTGGCAGCCAAAACCATGGCTCCTTATGCAAGAAAGATAAATTCTTGCATAAGTAACCAAGTTTACTTGGGACTCTAATTTTTCAGCCAAATCTTTAGACAAAAATAGGTTAGGTTTTCTTACAAGAAATACTATAAATGGTGATGTTTATGGGGACCATAAACATTACCAATTATAGTAAAAGTAAGCAACCATATTTAGCAAGTGTCTTCTTTTCCAAGACAAAAAAAACTTCCTTTCAATTATAAGGATCAAACCAGAAATTTCAGCAAGGCAAAAATGTTGATCAAAGATTTTGAAAGCAATTTTCAAGAGTTAAGTAATTTCGAAATACTTAAGAGCCAGAAACCACAGTGACATGTCACTGTCAGTTTTGAAGTACTTAGCATGAATCGAGTTTAATAATCTCTTATACAACACTATGACTATAACAATGACGATCTTCATCTCTTGATCTTCTTGTGCAACCTTGAACGATTAGTTAAGCTTCCATAGCTATAAGATTAAAACTTAAGAGGCACACATTATATTAACAAGAAGATTAATTTGTCTTAAGGCATCATCAACCAATCTAATCTAAAAATGGTCTCAACACTTTAGGATCCACAGTATCATCTACTCCGAAGTTTTTGGCTGCATCCATCAGAACAACTAAGTAGTGAAGGGAAACAATACAACTACATATTGTTAAAGAATGGAATGAATGGTCATTTAACTCCACCTACAAATATATTTACAATCACACATCATAAGTTGCACGTTAAAGAAAAAGAGACTTGCAATTTGATAATTGATCATTTAACTCGTCTTACAAATATATTTCTGATGTTTTCTTTAACAATGATAAACGTTTGAGGCAAAATAAGGCAGGTTAACGATACAAATGCAAAAATACATATTGTTTCAAGGCACTGGAAAATTTTAAGATATTTAAGATACTCTTTTCAAGTCTCCCATGACTCACTTCGTATAGTTTAATACGAACAGATAGAACTTGGAATTGTTGGCCTTAGCTTAGCAATTATTTGCTCCTAGTTAATAGCTAACAGTCGATTCTGGACTCTTATTCAATCAATTTATTCTATCTCTCACCCTAAATCAGTTTCTCTCTCATCCACATCCCATGTGGCACATACAACATAGCAACACAGAATCACAAACAGAGCCATCAGCCAGCAGATTGTGAAATACACTTACCGTTCAAAATCACCTATCATAATTTCAATCCTATGGTAAGGCAGATTCTGATAAACATCTCCAATTTGATTCCAATATATCTCCTTCAGAAGACCGACCTGTGGCATATAAAATCCACCGCCTTTTTTCGTGCAAATGACAATAGATTTCAGAGTATTTTTTTCATTTTCTGCCCTCAATTTTTGTTGAGATCTCTACCCATATGTGTGTGAGGGGCACTATCCCACATTGGTAAAATACAAGTGAATGGACTAGTTTATAATTAAGTGGGCTACTCCTCCTATCACCAATTGGTTTTAGGATGAAACCTCACTTGCTTGTGGGCCGGTCTCATGCACCTAATTCTATAAGCCCGCTGCGGAGGACTTAACAATTTTAATGCAGACTTTCGGCTCAACTGAAGGCGCCTGCAAATTAGGAAAAGGACGTTAATGTTTTTACTGAACTGGGGGAATGGGACATTGTGATTGAGAACAGGTTGGGTAAAATAGATTTGGGAAAGGGCATCACATTTCAAGTAAACGGTCATTCAGGTTGGGAATAAGGTGGGTCAATGGGTCATGCGAACAGGTGATCTTAACGTGCTAGTGTTAAAAGCTTAAAAATTTACATATCCTAACAACAAATTTTCAGCTTGTTTTGGAAATGGTCGTTTCTGGTTATGGGTTTACAACTTAGAAACTAGGATGGGTTATATTTGTTGGTCACGTCAACGTAACTTTTGTGAGGTCGATCCGCCTTGTATCCCCCTAATTATACCTTGTATGTAGCTTGTGCAAAGTCTCAATAAATGTTTTGATGGTAGGAACTGATAGTTGAAAGCACAGGAAGTAGCTTTCCTTTCAATTAGCAAGTTCTGGCCATAGCATTCAATTCAGTCATGGACAATAATATTTATAGAATTACTCCCCCGTCCCGGTCATTTGTTTACCGTTTTCATTTTAGGGTGTCTCGTTCACTTGTTAACCTTTCTAAATTAGGTTGTTGTTTTTTTAAATAATTTGATCCCTTAATGAGACTATTATCCACTTGTCATCCACTGTGTAGAACCACAAATGGCCGCGCCCGAAAGAAGCGACGAGGGCTGTCTACGAAGCCCCCCTGTAGTCGAATCCCTATTTTTGGAAAAGACCCCAGAGGCAAGTGGAGAGAAATAAAGGAGCCTCCTCTTCCTCGAGATAATACTCTTTCCTTATTCCTTGTGCCAAAAGAAAAGGTAAACAAATAAACATGGCGAAGGGAATAAGACACTCTAGAGTATGATTGACGAAAAAAAACTGTAATGTATGAACAGTTTTAGTAGTCACTATTCACTACATACATCCACAAAAGGCACTTTGAGAATCGATTTTGCTACAAATTAGAGCTACTACATGTGAAAACTAACCATGACCGCCTTTCATAGGAAGAGTAATCATCCATTGCAAATTTAGTAATGGCCAATGGACGATAATCATGATTCGGGGTTTAGAATTTATTAATAAAAACCATACTTGTAGCTCCTTTTACACACATAAGAGGATATATGGTCAATAAATGGTACTGAACTTTCAGAACAAAACCATTCATAAGTACAAAAAAAGGTCATGGTACAATAATGCACAATGATCAAAGATGGAAAATTTACCCTTGAAGTTAAAATGTGGATGTGGTTGCTAAAGAAGCAAACTCACCCATATAACAACAATTTCACTTCATCCTTTATTATGCCACTAAACGCAGAAGTTTGTCCAAGATCTTGACTAAAGCATTACTTTTATTTCAATATTGCTCGAATTTCAAAAAAAAATCTTATTTCATAATGAAATTTCACATAAACGACATCATAGAGATTTCTCTTTCAGAGAAATTCATCCAAACATCAGATAATTCACATAAGATAACTACGGAGAATTGCATTTCATATAAGCAATCACTATCAAACATCAATAGCTAGCAATTCAATACTTCACGCCAACACCTGAAGCACCTTAAGTTAATGTAAATCTTCCTTAGGAGACAAAAAGACAAAGACATGAAATTGCCTATCGATAACACCAATCAAACTAATCATTAAGCCGTAACTGGTTGACTTCTTACTAAAGTTTGGAAAATTGAATACAATTGTCTCTTAATATTAAGCCAAGACTCCAAAATCTAGATTCACGAAACCCTAACAATACAAAATTTCCCCGGCAGAATGAAACAAATTCACAATAAAAAATCAGAACAAACAATTTATGCCTAAGTCAACTAAGCTAGAAAACGATTCGACTAACCCGACTGTGAGTTATAGAGTCAATCTATTATAACTGTTTTTATTAAAATTTTAGAAAGTCATAAAAATTGAGTCAAATATTTAATACAAATTCTATAGGTTCTCATAAAAATAAAAAACATAAAAAACTTACTTACCTTCTTATTGACGATACGTGGCTGTTCAATCTTTAAAAGGTCAACTCATTTTTGAGATTCAAAAACGAACACTAAATACAAAACCATGTACTCAATCATAAATCCAGGTTTGAAAAACAGGGAGTCTCTTGAGTCTTATGTTCTATAATTTTAATGGTTTGCAAACTATGAACAAATAGAAGTCTCCTTATAATTAACCAATTAGTCACTTAAGATGGAACTATCCGTCTTAAGTATAAAACGGATAAAGTGCCATCCCACTTGAGCACATATGATAATTTTTTGCGTTTCTCCATGTATTATTCTTTTGTCATATTCTTACTACTTGACTCTTCTTAAGCTTAAGACGGATACTTCCGTCTTAAATGAGAATTTGTCATCATGGACAACAAATTCAGGGTAACATAGCAACCACGTCAGGTTAATCATAGGGATAGTAAGAACATACGAACGATTTAGAATTGACAGAAAATTACTCTGAGTAAGGTAAGAAAAGTAATCAAGGAACATGCAGCATTTCTTGTTGACTTGGAAAGGATGAACCCATCTCAAAGACCCTCAGACTTGTACACATAAGTGAGTCTTCCTTGAATGAAACTCTTCCATATACTGTCGTATGCATACCTCTTCACAATGCTTGTAACACCCCAGATTTTATAATAATGAGTAATTTATTAGAGTCGTGAATTTTATAAATTCGTCTTTTACTTTTATTGGTTAAAATATTTTTTAAGTCGATAATTTATGATTTCGTGGCTATAAATAAATGTTAAATAGAATTTAGTTTAGTTGGATAGAAACCGTCGCATTTCAGTCCGTTATGATCCCATAATCGGACTCAACTCGAAAATTGGAATGGGTAACACCCACCTTGAATATTTGATGTAGGAATTTGTGGTGTAGTAGGAGTGTCGATCTCAGGGACGGTTGGTGTCTAGAAATGATCTAATAGTCTACTAGGTCTCTTACAAAGTCACAAAGTAATTTGGGTTTGGATTTTTTGGCTAAACTAAATAACAATAATTAAAAGCAAATAAAAACAACAAAAGGAGTCTAAGACTAGAAAGATTGGATTTTTATCAAATAAGAGGGAAAACTAGGGTGAGTGGGTTCATATGGGTAGTAAAGTCGAGTGAAAGAGCCGGGTCTAATAGTTGAAATGTCATCTAGTCTAGGAAAGTGAATTAAGGCTTTCGTTCTTACAATTCCTCCTCAAACCGACTCTAACTAGCTATCGCGTCGATAGATACGGATTGCGAAACTAACGGTTCTAAGAAAAACCACGACTTTCGATCTTATGGTATTCGAAACAAGCGAAAGAATCATGCAAACTCAAGTAGGCATTTCATCAAACATGTTATAAGCGTAGCATGGAGACAAGACAATAATCAACTATTAACCCCAACAAGAACACATTAACTCATACTAGAACCCATAATCCCCCACATAGCCCTAGCAAGATTACTACTCACTCATATTCAAGGGAAATTCAACATTAACTAAGGATTGCAAAAGGAAATCAACAACAATAAACATTTTCTAATTAACAATGAATAGATAACAAGATTTGAAATGAAAACTTAATTAAAGACAAGATTAAGTAAAGGAATTATACCAACTTGGAAAAAGATGAGAACTTTGATATAATAACAAAGATTTTGACACAATTCTTTGAATATAAACCAAGTTCCACCACTAAACCAAGTCGAAATAACTAATTAACTGACTAATTTGCTTAATTATGGAAGATTAATACAAGATTAAATATTAATTCTATGAGAGTTTCAGATCTAGGGCTACGTGCCCTCTAATTACATAAGAGGGTCTATTTATAGGTTTACAAAAATGGAGGAAGATGGGCTTCGAAAGGCTTCATGGACTGGCAAAGTCACAACCGTGAAATGGGTTTCACTCACGACCGTGAAATGGGTTTCACGGTTGTGAAACACGTCTCACGACCGTGAAACTCCAAGTCACGGTCGTGAGATTAGTGGCAGAGCAAGGTCTTCTTTCACGAACAAGTCACGACCGTGAAACAAGTTTCACGACCGTGACATAACTTTCACGACCGTGAAATGAGTTTCACGACCGTGACATAACTTTCACGACCGTGAAATGAGTTTCACGGCCGTGAGCTGAAATGCTCGAAAATCAACTTCTTGGAAAGGCATCTCACGACCGTGAAATGCCTTTCACACCCGTGAAATCCTTCTTGTCCCACTTCCTTTGCTTCACTTTGTTACATCCTTCCCGGTTTCGCTTGCCTTGACTCGGGAGGGCTTTGGCGCATCGAGAAGGGCACCCAAGGGTATGTGGGGCCCCCAAGGTATGTCGTGGGTCCTCCGAGTGATTCACCTTCTTCTATGTTGATCAAAACTAGGTAGAAATCGCCTCAAATGATGGTTTACCTACAAAAACACGATAAAAGCGAGAAATATGCTAGAAGAAGGTAAAACACGTAGAAACGCTCTTAGGGAGCGTTAAAGGCAAGCAAAACGAGACAAAAAGGGGTGAAAATGTAGGGTGAAATGACACTATAACAAATCTCCCCAAACCAAACCCTTACTCGTCCCGAGTAAGGATGAACAATCGTCAAGACCCTTAATTAACTACGCTAAACCTAACCGATACAAGGCAATTAACGGGCCTTGCTCCGTCCCTTCAACTCGCAACAAGGTACCCATGAGGTAGGATACCTTCTTACAAGGCAAGTGGGGTCTTGCCAAAACTCCGATGCATTCTAGGCAATGAAGCACACAAAACATATGAGAATGCATCTACAAACGCAAGTGGCAACATGCCTCATCCATGTGCCGGGATTCATCTAAAATGAAAAAATTTCAAGCATGCCAATTCCTATGTACTTACTAGTTTTACAAAGAACTAGGCCTAGAAAGATAGAAATAAATCACCTCTTTATTGTGTAAAATTAGTATATTCGTTCACGTTCACTAGAAAACTTTGACAAGCGTGATAAGGCGGGATGTAAAGTGAGGGCCCCATGGTGTTAGAAGACGCTGTAGATTCGGAATTCCGCCTCTCACCTAAGTGAAAGGAAGGGTCGTCCCCTCTTAGCCAAGTAATGTATGAGTAATCATCAAAAAGGTAAGGAAACGAGATGTTTGAGTTCTTATTTGATTTCTTTTTCTTTTCTTTTTGTTTTTTTTTATTTTTGCTTAATTTGGGTGCCTTTTGAAAGCAAGGTAGCCTAGCATAAGGTGTGCGGCGGAGACCAACAATAGGCAAATTGTGACAACCCTCGCGAATGCGGAAATAAAACATAACAAGCATGTGATTTATATAGCGGAAAATACGATGTTTTTGAAACTTTTTACATGCAAAATAGAATTACGGGGAATGTCAAATAATTACAAACAAAATAGAATATACTACAAAGAGACGAAGTCTCTCAAAATGTTATCAATATCAAAGTGATTAGCAAACTAGCTAATTGCACTGAAACTATTCAGAAAGACAACTAAACAATGACAAATTGAACTAAGATTAAGACACTTGCAAGTACTCTGTTTCTGTTTGAAATGATTGTTAAAGAACAAGGATAGGACCTTAATCAAAGCACAAAGCCAATGATTGAGGGTTGAACTTTGATCCCAGCACACAGCTAAGGAACCAAGTTCACTTCCAAGCACAAAGCAAAGGAAGTTGTCTCAAGCACACAGCCAAGAGATGCAACAGAAACAAGGTTTCAGTTTTATGTTTTACTTCAAATCTGATTTGCATTTCATTAGGTAAAGGCCTTATATAGGCAACAAGGATACAACTCAGACGTTAGGAGATATCTAGGGCCACAAGGCTTACAACATGAAACAAAATAACAGCTACAAACTTGCAGGAAAACTGACATAAAGTCGAAAAGCAGAAAAGTAATTCTAATAGGACAATCTGCCTTAATGGGTTTGTTGGGGTTGAAACTGGTGGAGGGGTGGACTTCTGAGCTTGATTCTTGAGCTCAACTGAAGTGGGATGGATGCCAAAGGTCCTTCTAAAAGGCCCTCGAGTTTGTTTGATCATAAAAGGAAAGTTTGATAGTGACATGTTAACTACTGCAAAAAGGCTGAAATCTGGACAGTCTGAAGTTGTCCCTAGCTAACTCTTTGTGTGTTTGTTTCTGGGGAGGGAAGTCCTGGGGAAAGTTGTAGAGGACCTTCCCAAGACATAGGTTTGAGGGTTGGTTAGGCTTGTTTGATTGTGTGAGGCCCCCATGGACCCTGTTTAGAAAGGCTGTGATAGGCTGTTTTTGGCTGAGGGTGTTTTTGTTGTGTTGGGTTTGTTGGGCTGTTGGCTGTGCCTTGTTGTGGCTTAGTCTTGGGAAGTGGATGGCTAGGCTTTGTTCTGGTTGTGGTGGTGTTGTCTTAGCAGGCTTGAAGTGGTTGTGGCTTGGACTGAATAGAACATTGTCATAGCTGGTCATGGTGTTGTCTGAATGGATGTTGGTGTTTTGATGTTGAGTCTTGTCTTGAGTTTGTGTCTTGTCTTGATCTCGTGTCATGGCTCGTGTCTTGGCTTGGTCACATACTCCTGTTGCAACCTCCCTTTCTTGAAAAGGATTTGCCCTCAAATCTTCCTCACCTTCATCACCTGATTCACCATGGTAGGGACTCAGGTCTCCAACATTGAAAGTACCATGTACACCATAGCTTCCTGGTAGATCCACCTTGTAAGCATTTGTGCCTATCTTCTCCAATATCTCAAATGGTCCATCAGCTCTTGGCATGAGCTTGTTTCTCCTCTTGTCTGGAAATCTCTCTTTTCTTAAATACAATCATACAAGATCCCCTGCCTTGAATTCCTTTGCTTTCTTAGGTCCCTTGGACCTAGCCTTGTACAACTCATTGGACCTTTCAATCTGCTTCTTGACTTGCTCATGAATCTGTATCATTTGCTCAACTCTTTTCTTTGCATCATAGCTTGTCTTGTTTCCTTTGACTGGTGCTAGGTCTGTAGGCATGAGAGGATTAGTGCCATAAACTGTTTCAAAAGGACTTTTACCTGTGCTGCTGGAGGGAGCTCTGTTGAAGGCAAACTCAGCTTGTGCTAGCCTGAGATCCCAATCTTTCAATGACTTAGAAACAATGCTCCTTAAGATCTTTCCTAGTGTCCTGTTAGTGACTTCTGTCTGCCCATCAGTTTGGGGATGGTGAGAAGTACTAAACAATAACCTGGTCTTCAATAGCTTCCACAAGGTTCTCCAGAAGTGGCTCATGAACTTTGTGTCTCTATCTGAGACAATGCTTCTAGGGACCCCATGTAACTTGACAACCTCCCTAAAGTATAGTTCAGCTACCCCCAAGGCATCCTCAGTCTTCTTACAAGCAATGAAATGTGCCATCTTGCTGAACCTATCTACAACCACCATGATTGAATCCTTTCCCCTTTGAGTTCTAGGTAAGGCTACAATGAAGTCCATACTGAGGTCTTCCCATGGCTTGTTGGGTACTGGAAGTGGTGTGTAAGGGCCTGCTTGAAAATGTGCCTTGGCTAGTTGACAAGATCTGCATCTCTTGAGGGCATCTTGCACATCACTGAGCATCTTAGGCCAATAGAACTGATCTTGTAAGATGTCATAGGTCTTCTGTACCCCAAAGTGACCAGCAAGGCCATTGGAGTGAACCTCTTTGACCAGTAGTCCCCTATAAGGTCCCTTAGGCACACATAGTTTGTTCCCATAGAATAAGTATCCTTCTTGAGCTGTGTATTTGCTCCCTTTCTTGACTTGCCCCTCTTGATGTACCTCCCATTCATGCTTGAAGTCTGGGTCCTCTTGATAGAGCTCTTTCATAAATTCAAACCCCAACACCCTTTGCTCCATGAAGGTCAACATTACAGACCTTCTAGACAATGCATCAGCTACAACATTGTTCTTACCCTCTATATACTTGCTGGAGAATGAGAAGGATTGCAAGAACTCTACCCATTTGGCATGCCTGGGGTTGAGTTTGTGTTGTCCATTGATGTATTTGAGAGCCTCATGATCAGAATGAAGCACAAAAGGCTTAGGCTTCAAGTAGTGTCCCCAATGATTCAATGCCCTCACAATGGCATAGAATTCCTTGTCATATGTGGAATAGTTAAGCTTGGCCCCATTTAGCTTCTCACTAAAGTATGCCACAGGTTTCTTTTCTTGAGTAAGCACAGCTCCTATGCCAAGACCACTGGCATCACACTCTACCTCAAAGAGTTTGTTAAAGTCTGGTAGAACCAATATTGGAGACTTGCACAATAGCTCTTTGATCAGATTGAAGGACCTTTCAGCCTTCTCATTCCACTTGAACTCTCCCTTCTTCATGCACTCAGTAATAGGGGCCATGATTGAACTAAACCCTTGTATGAACCTCCTATAGAAAGATGCCAACCCATGGAAACTTCTTACATCAGTAACAGTTTGGGGAATGGGCCATTCCTTGATTGCTTGCACTTTCTCAGGATCAACTGCTACCCCTTTCTTAGAGATGATGAACCCAAGGAAGTAAACCTCAGGCTGCATGAAGGTGCACTTCTCTAGCTTGCCATACAACTTGTTTTCTCTTAGGACCTCAAACAACATCTTCAGATGTTGCAGATGTTCTCCCTTTGTTGAACTGTAAATAAGAATATCATCAAAGTAAACCACTACACACTTGCCTAAGTAAGGCCTTAGGACTTCTGTCATCAACCTCATGAAGGTGCTAGGGGCATTAGACAACCCAAAAGGCATCACCAACCATTCATAGAGCCCATGTTTAGTCTTGAAAGCTGTCTTCCATTCATCCCCTGCTCTTATCCTCACTTGGTGGTAGCCCTGCCTCAGATCAATCTTAGTGAACACTTGAGCCCCACTTAGCTCATCCAGAATATCATTAAGTCTAGGTATGGGAAACCTATACTTGATGGTAATGTTGTTGATGGCCCTACTGTCAATACACATACGCCAAGTCCCATCCTTCTTTGGCACAAGCAAGGCTGGTACAGCACAAGGACTGAGGGACTCTCTGACATAGCCCTTGTTGAGTAGTTCACCTACTTGAAGTTGGAGCTCTTGTGTAGCCTTAGGGTCACTCCTGTAGGCTGGCTTGTTGGGTAAGATAGCTCCAGGCACTAGGTCAATGTGGTGCTCTATCCCTCTAAGTGGTGGCAGTCCACTAGGAAGCTCAGTAGGGAAGACATCACCATAACTTTCTAGGATAGATTTGACCTCTTCAGGGATATCAATGATACTCATCCCAGTCTCCTTGACTAGCAATATGTATACAGGTTGTAGCTCACTTAGCTCTTGTGCTATTTCTGATTCACTTATCAACATGACTTCTTTGGAAGCCTCACTCATGGGGTTTGGGTTGATCTTTAAAGCAGGTGGTAAAGGTGCTAGGGTGATCTTCTTCTTCCCATACTTGAAGGTGTAGGTGTTGTCTCTCCCATGGTGTATGGCATCCCTATCAAACTCCCATGGTCTCCCAAGCAGAAGGTGACATGCATCCATAGGTAGAACATCACAAAGACTCTCATCCACATACCCTTTACCAATTGAGAAAGGTATAACACATTGTTTATCCACCTTGATCTCAGCCCCTTTGTTTAGCCATCTGAGTTTGTAAGGTAGGGGGTGGTCTTTGGTGGGTAGAGCTAGCTTGTCTATCAGTGTTTTGGAGGCCACATTAGTGCAGCTTCCCCCATCAATAATGAGGTTACATACTCTACCCTTGATGGTACATCTGGTCCTAAAGATCTGGTGTCTTTGGTCCTCTTCCAAAGGTTGTGGTTGAGTATGCATTACCCTCCATGTTACCAAACTTAACCCTGCATCAGGCTCTATCAACTCCTCACTAGCCTCTACCTCAGGCTCTTCCATCTCTTCATCACAGACCAACACTTCATCATCTCCCCAATGGATTACTTCTAGGGTACTCAGAGCCCTTTTAGATGGACATTCTCTAGCAAAATGTCCATACCCTTGACATTGAAAGCACTTTTTGAGAGGGGTGGTCTTCCTTTGGCCTGCCTCAACAGCCTTGCCTTTATCAAGGTTGAAAGGGGTCTTAACAGGAACCACATGTTCTCCTATCTTAACTCCTACAAAAGGTTTGAAGGTGGGGGTTCTGGAAGGTGTCTTAGAAGCACTGGCCTTTCCTTTTCCCAATTTTTCTACCCTTAAAGACAAGTTGACAGCTTCCTCAAAGGAGTATATGTTTTGTAACCTGACTTTACTAGCTATCCTTTCATCCAACCCCTCTAAGAACCTTGCTATCTTTTGTTCAGATTTCTCAACAACCTCACATTGCAAAGTGAGTTGTTCAAAGTCTCTTAGGTAGGACTCTAAAGGTCTTTGGTCTTGCTTTAGGTGAGTAAGCTTAATGAACATGTCTTGAGTGTAGTCCCTAGAGACAAACTTAGCTCTCATTTTCTTTTTCAGTTTGAGCCATGACTTTACAGGTTCTTTCCCTTCCCTAACCCTCAAGGTTTTCATGTTTTCATACCACAGTGAGGCATAGCCTTTTAGTTTCATGATAGCAACCTTAAAAGCCTTTCTATCAGTGTATCCTTTAAACTCAAAGACTCTTTCTACAGACCTTAGCCAATCTAAGAAATCATCAGGGTTCAAGCTACCTAGAAAGTCAGGAATCTCTACCTTGATATCTTTGTCTTGGTGTCTGAGAAGACTGTGATCTGAGCCATCTGAATCTGACATTTCAAACTGATCTACAGGTTGTCTCCTCCTTACTCCACCTTGTGGGAAAGGTGCTCCTCTTCCTCGACCTCTGCCTCCCCTTGTATCATTGTTCTGTTGGCCCTCAAGGAGTTCATTGACAGATCTAGAGACCTCCATTACAGTTCTGACAAGATCTTGAACTGTGTTTTCAAGACCTGTGATTCTCTCTTCACTCATGGTTGTATTTTGTGTTTTTAATGTAGTTAGGTAGATGAACTCACAAACCAAAGCTCTGATAACCAATTTGCACTGAAACTATTCAGAAAGACAACTAAACAATGACAAGTTGATTGAAGTTCAGACACTTTGCAAATACTCTGTTTCTGTTTGGACTAATTGACAAAGAACTAAGATAGGACCTTAATCAAAGCACAAAGCCAATGATTGAGGGTTGAACTGTGATCCCAGCACACAGCTAAGGACCCAAGCTCACTTCCAAGCACAAAGCAAAGGAAGTTGTCTCAAGCACACAGCCAAGAGATGCAACAGAAACAAGGTTTCAGTTTTATGTTTTACTTCAAATCTGATTTGCATTTCATTCGGTAAAGGCCTTATATAGGCAACAAGGATAAAACTCAGACGTTAGGAGATATCTAGGGCACAAGGCTTACAACATGAAACAAAATAACAGCTACAAACTTGCAGGAAAACTGACATAAAGTCGAAAAGCAGAAAAGTAATTCTAATAGGACAATCTGCCATAATGGGTTTGTTGGGGTTGAAACTGGTGGAGGGGTGGACTTCTGAGCTTGATTCTTGAGCTCAACTGAAGTGGGATGGATGCCAAAGGTCCTTCTAAAAGGCCCTCGAGTTTTTTTGATCATAAAAGGAAAGTTTGATAGTGACATGTTAACTACTGCAAAAGGCTGAAATCTGGACAGTCTGAAGTTGTCCCTAAGCTAACTCTTTGTGTGTTTGTTTCTTGGGAGGGAAGTCCTGGGGAAAGTTGTAGAGGACCTTCCCAAGACATAGGTTTGAGGGTTGGTTAGGCTTGTTTGATTGTGTGGGGCCCCATGGACCTTGTTTAGAAAGGCTGTGATAGGCTGTTTTTGGCTGGGGGCTGTTTTTGTTGTGTTGGGTTTGTTGGGCTGTTGGCTGAGCTTTGTTGTGGCTTAGTCTTGGGAAGTGGATGGCTAGGCTTTTTTCTGGTTGTGGTGGTGTTGTCTTAGCAGGCTTGAAGTGGTTGTGGCTTGGACTGAATAGAACATTGTCATAGCTGGTCATGGTGTTGTCTGAATGGATGTTGTTGTTTTGATGTTGAGTCTTGTCTTGAGTTTGTGTCTTGTCTTGAGCTCGTGTCAGGGCTCGTGTCTTGGCTTGGTCACATACTCCTTTTTGCACTAATCAACGTCTAGAGGTGTTTCATCCAAGGACAACGCCCGCTAGCTCACACCCGAACCCAAAATACCACAAGCAAAAAGCCATCCAAATCAAGCAACCTTTTCATCCATGAAAAACATGAACGCCACAGTCAGTGGGGAGTAACTCCGGGTTCTCCCAGCCATATCACATTAAACGTACATAGAAGGAAATACAAAAGTAAAATCATGCATATATAGATATACATGTGAGATACGATAAGGATAGATAGGCAATTCGATATAAAATGATAAGAGCATATGAAGTACAAGATCGAATCCATCATGTTATACTAAGACTCGGGGAAGACAGTACTCTTAGGCAACCGAATACGCTCACTAGGGCTTGCATCTCACCGTTAGCGGTATAAGTTTGATAAGATTGAGACTCGACAAACAAACCATGCCAAGTCATGCGATGACCACAATAAATCCATTATATTATCATCCATTCAAACATACAGATACATAGACGATGCCAAGTCATGCAATGACCATGAATAAAATCATGAAATCACGCATTCAAAGACAACGACACAAAGACGACATCTCTCACGGTAAATGAAACGCACTAGCACCGTGTACATGGCAAGTATGATTAAAAGGCATCCACGGGATATAACATTTCCCTGAACTCATACACGATGCTACATTTCGTATATGTAGACTAATTTCCTCCTGGTAGCCGACGATAATAATACGGTCCTAGTCTAAACCTGGCCAGATTCTCGGAATAAACGTGTTCCGATTCGACATGCGATAAACATTTCGCATCCAAGACTCGGTCAATCATAGACGCCGAGTACCCCAAATTCGGTAGAGCAATTCACGAA
>JAIUZE010048016.1:0-14063 GCA_022085475.1 Heliosperma pusillum | reverse complement strand
GACTCTGTTTCTAGCCGGTTTGACCAAACGGGTTTGGTCAAACTAAGATCTAGTCAGCCCCGGTTTGACTGATGACCCGTCGCGGGGCTCGGGTCGGGGATTTGTCTTCAAGTAAGGTTGTATTTAATTAATGAATTAGCCTTAGTAGATATGAGGCGATATGTTATTTGAATATGATTTTTATATGCAATTAGTCACATGTTAGGAAATTTTTCCCGTGACTGTTTGATTGGATGATATATGTCGTGTTGACTAAGTACCCATAGAGAATTATGAGGATATGGCGTCTTGACCATTCTAATTCTAAATGAGTATCTTGGACCATGACATTGATAGGCCTTACTATCTTTAACGAGTATATAGTTCATGGTTAATAGCTTTTGTGTCCCGGATTGGTGGGTTTATATCCAAGTCGGGGCATGGCTGCCATTGCTTCCACTTTGGGGAATGGAGCCAGCTTAAGTACTAGCCAACCCTTTGGTGGATCTCCTTAGGGTACTCATGTGGTTGTATCATGAGTCTTGGGTGCGATGTTTTTCCGCATTTCTCTAGGTCTGCGCAGTCTAGGATTAGGGTAGAGTTGTATCTTGGCCATGTTTTAAAGGTAACCTCTGAGCTAAGATATGTGCTTTGGATCTGGGCCATGTTTTAAAGGTAACCGCTGAGCCTAGATGTGTGCGTTGTATTTTGGCCATGTTTTAAAGGTAACCGCTGAGCTAAAATATATAAGTATATCCTACCTCGTGGTATAGACTCGAGTTACAGAAGTCTTCTATTGACTGTCCTAAGAACTTATGCCTGTTTCTAGACGTATTGGTCTTTCATGTTTGATGATTCTATGAATCTTAGAAGGTGAGATGCAAGCCGGCTAAGGTTGATAGAGTTTGGATTACCGGTTGTTAACTGATTCACATGATAGCTTGCATGAGTAGCTTAGCCTTTATATGATAGGTTATATGATAGTTATTTGTTTCATAACATGAAGAGCATATCGTATATGTTAAGGTTTTGTATTTTCCATATACATTTCTTTTATGTTATTCATGTTTTATTAAACTCGACATTTCGTGGCTGGGAGAACTCGGAGTTACCCCCCACTGACTGTGGCTTCCGTGTTTATATTTAATGCGGTTGGCAGGTTCGTGATGCATACTTGGGTACATTGACGAGCTAGCGAGCGAAGTATTTACCTTGGACCTATATTCGGTTCTTAGGATTGTATATTATTATACACTCTTTTATTTCCGTATTTATACGGGAGATATGTCTCCCGTTTTGGATATTTCTTATGTATAATATTAATCCCTTTTTGTTATGAACCTTTTTATTTAAGACACCTTTGTTATGATGAATATATTTAATAGTAGGTTCCGGTTTTAAAAGTTACCGATTTTCACTAAAGTGAACCTATTAGAAACGTATTCTCATCTGTTATTTATTTAAATTATTTTTTTTCTTTCCGCAAATTTGAGGGTGTCACATACATACATGTGAGTTGCGATAAGAATAGATAGGCAATTCTATAGATAATGATAGGAACATAAGAGGCACCAGTCCGAATCCATCATGATATTCAAAGAATCGGTGAAGACACTCTTAGGCAACCGAATACGCTCAGTAGGGCTTACATCTCACCGTTAGCGGTATAAGTTTGATAAGATTGAGACTCGACAAACAAACCATGCCAAGTCATTCAATGGTTCAATCATATAATCATTCATGTAATCATCCATCCAAACACACCGACACAATCACGACATCTCTCACGGTAAATGAAACGCACTAGCATCGTGTACAATAGCAAGACAAACCAATGGAAGCTTACGGAATAAGACGTTTTCCGGAACCGTATACGATAAGACGTTTCGTATACTCATGACCTAGACAAAACAAGTTCACAGGATAAGACGTTTCCTGGAATCATGTACGATAAGACGGTTCGTACACACAAGACTCTAATCCTCTCGGTAGGACGACGATAATAATACGGTCCTAGTCTAAACCTGGCCAGACTCTCGGAATAAGACATGTTCCGATTTGACATGTGGTAAGATGTTCCACATCCAAGGACTCGGTCAATCATAGACGCCGAGAATACCCCACATTCGGCAACCTTCACGAAAGAGGCGGAAAAGAGATCTATAGTCAAAAGTCAAGCTAGTACGCTACAGGCAATAACACCACCTCGCAAGTATACAACATTTGACGGCCGGGTCGATCAACGCATTGCGTTCACCTCCTAACAACGTCGTCATATCCCCACTAAAACATGCATACAAGCATCAAGGATACACCTCATCGCTCCGACATTCCAGTCTAACGAATATAAGGTGTAGCCGGGAAATGAGAGTTCATAGCACAAAATCATTAGTGCTCAAATCATAACATATTTAAAACCGACTCAAAAGAGGGATATACCAAAAACCGTCACAAAACATGAGAACATGGCATTATATAAATGTAACTATGATAAACATGAATCAATATATGATACATAAGCATTAGACCAAGTTTAAGAAGCATAATAAATAGGAAACATAGATACCTCTCCAAAACAACAAGTTTGGAAACTAACTAAAACAAGGGTTCACTTCAAACTGCCATAACTAGAGTTCCAAACATGTAAATACAGAAATTTTAAGTTGAGGTGATAGCTTATCCTCTTACGGTTCCAATGAATGGTCACAAGCCCAAAACAAGCAAGTAACGAAGGAGATATGATCATTCTACCAAAAAGGGTCAGTGCAGTGAAACTGCACAAGTCACGACCGTGACTTGTATTTCACGACCGTGAAATGAGTTTCACGACCGTGAAATGACATCTCACGACCGTGAAACACTCTGTTATCAATTTCACCCGAGAGCCTTCAACAAAATTCAATCCTATCATTTCCAATTCTCATAATTCCTCTCTAATAACTATCAACAATCAATATTCATCATCAACAATCATCAAACAACAACAATCATTATCCATAACATAATTACTAACTTACTTATCGTATTCTAAATACGAATCCTAGCATATAAAGCATGTAAAACACGTAAATGATATCGAGTAACCCTTCACCGTTACCTTTACGCGTCTTTAATCGATTACTAAGCCTTCCTAGTGGTCTCCACCTACACTTAGGTAATAAAAGATGAATATATTTCACCTTGAGAAAGACGGATAATTTAAAAAGCGAGAAAGACGGTAATTTTATTACCAATACGGATAGAGGAAGCTAAGAGGAGAAGAATAAGACGAACTTACGTGAATTCCGACAAGAAACGAGGGAGCTACGATCATTAAAAGATTGGATCAAAGAGGGAGGCAAGGTTTTGGTTGCTTAAGGAAGAAGAAATTGTGTTGTGTTTGTGTTAGAATGAATTAGGTTAGGGTTAGGAGGGAGTATAAGTAAAGGGTGAGTCGGAAAAGTCAACGAAAGTCAAAGTCGACTTAAGAGTCAAGAAAAGTCGAAAACGACTCAAAAGTCAAGAAAAGTCAAAGACGGCTTAAAATTCAAGAAAAGTCAAAGACGACTTAAAAGTCAAGAAAAATCAAAGACGACTTAAAAGTCAAGAAAAGTCAAAGACGACTTAAAAGTCAAGAAAAGTCAAACTCGCCTTAAGACGGGATTCTCATGGAATCTCGCGGAAATTCCAAATACGAACTCGGAAATTCTAAATTCGACTCGAAACTTTAAATTCTAAATTAAAACTTAAATTTGCTGAAAAGATTTCGTAAAATATTTGTACTAGAAAAATAGGGTACATTTCCGGGTGTTACAACAAAGACCCTCCATCTCGAGTCTTGTGTTATTTGAGGTAGATCTTGCTTGAAGCGATTTTCTTTAAAGTTATGCCTGGGTAGCTATAACTTCCATGTTCAGTCCCAAAGTTATTCCAGAAGTTGTTATAACTTTGTCTCACAGACTTTGTCAAAGTTATGCCTAACTTTGATCTTTCTTCTCATAATTGTTGCTAGCTATAATAAGACTAAAGCACACAATTACACGCATATGATATATCGAGTAAAGCATATTATCACGTAAACACATGTCATTATCAAAACTATGAAATTGGTCCAACAGATGTATTGTGTGTCATTTTATAGGTGAACTAATTGATGTTAGTTCAATTTTAGCTAGCTGCATATATTTTATTGCTTCTCTTGAAATATAATAACAAAAGGGATCAGGGTCACTTTAGTATTTATACTTCTCAAGTTCCCGCTCTTGATGGCGATGGTAGGAAATGGTCTTGATCAAGATGATGGTGATGATTTAAAATGGACGCGTTGGAGGCTGATAAAAAATGGAGGTCGATTTATGATGTTGAACTTTGGATGAGTAATGAAGTTGGTGATTAACTAATTTGGTGAGGAAGAAAATGATTTTTATTGTCGTATACAGAGTACAAATGATGGGTCAAAAGTTGTTTTTAATGGGTTTTGTTTATTTTATCTGTATAATTATTTGTATGTACAATATTGTTTTTTATTATCTTTTGTGTCCTTTTTTCTTCATTGGATTGAACATAATTCATGCTTTCTCCTTTCTAATATGTAGGTAAAAGGTTAAGAATTTGAGGGTCATTTGATTAATAGCGAAAGTATTAGTATCAAAATCCGAAAAGTTATTCTAAAATGACAACCATTAAGCTAATCCGACAAAAGTGATATTTAACACTAAGATGAATGAATAATAATGAATCGGGTAACAAATACGATTAAATAAGAAATTAAATATGTGTCAAAAGTTGTTAAAATATACTTCAAAAAAAAAAAGTTAAAATAATGTGTGTGAATCGGTCAAATTTATCTTTGAACAATTTTTTAATGATTGGATTGACCTATGTGTTATTCCATTATTATTCTATTTGTTACCATGTGTTATTCCACTATTACTCTATTGGTACAACGTGTTATTTTATTATTACTCTAATCTTATTGTTATCTCATTGTTACTTCACTGTTACTCTTGTTTTATTTCGCTTATAGTTACTCTGTGTTACTCTTGTGTTAGTCTTACGTTACTCTAGGTTAATCTTGTGTTATTCTGTTGTTACTCTTGTGTTTTTCTGCTTATTGTTATTATTATGTTACTTAGTGTTACTCTTGTGTTATTCTGCTTATTGTTACTCCGTGTTACTCTTACGTTACTCCGTGTTACTCTTGTGATATTCTACTTATTGTTTTTTTTTTTTTTTTTTTGGTGAACATGTAAGTAATCATTAATCACACCTCAAATGAGGTAAACACTATTACATACTTCAGTTTTGCAACATAACTAGCTACACCACAAATACATCAACACACAAAGACAACATAATCATAGAAGACTTATGCTAGTACAATACTCAATATCACATTGCTTTATCCCCAGCTTCATCATCCCAGGTAGACGAGTTCTATGCTCCTGCTGCACTCGAGAAATCAAAGATTGAGGCCTAATAACATAACCATCAGCATAGCAAGTATTCTACTTATTGTTACTCTAATGTTACTCTTACATTATTCTTATGTTACTCTGATATTATTCTGGTGTTACTCTTATGTTATTCTTGTTATTATTACTCTGTATTATTCTTGTGTTATTCTACTTATTGTTATTCGTATGTTACTCAGTGTTACTGTTGTGTTATTCTGCTTATTGTTACATTGTGTTTCTCTTACGTTACTCTTGTGTTATTCTAGTAATACTCTTGTGTTATTCTCCTCATTGTTGCTCTGTGTTCCATAGCAAAGTCTCTTTTAAATACCACCAATTAGAGACATCAAATTCCCAAATGATATCCCAAGCAACCGTTATACTACTCAACATCAACAAACTATTATCATGATCAGCTCAATTCTCAAAATAACACTACAATACCAAGCTCCAAATCTAGAACCACTAAGGGAGGACACATTATCACTATTAGGATTCATCCTAGAGCTTAACTCCTATTTCCCATGATGAAATATAACATGAAATTTGCTCAATCCAAGGACACATATTCTAGCTAAAGAATCCCAAATTACATCACACTTATTCTCTGAGCCTTATAAACGGAATATCCAACCCACTAGAGAAAAGATTAAGCAACAACGAGATAGAAAACGATAATGAATCTCAAAGAGAACACGGGAATAAATAAGGCACGAGATTACGAGGGAGGGGCGCTGAAAATAACGAGGTCATAAGCAAGAGACAAATCAGATAGTAGAGTTATGAAGATATCCGAGTAAGAAAGAAGATACGAGCATGCGATTTCTTAAAGATCAATCTTGACAAAAACATTCAAGAATGGAAATGAAAAGGAATGATGGCACGAGTAAAGGTTTAAGGTTTAATCCACAAAATTTCTCCTTTCAGACTTAGGGTGATAGTAAAGCAACTCATCCCAAACAAGGGTCTCTTACAAGGGACCATCGTACCACAATCATCAAAGTAAGGTACACCTAGATTTAACAAATCGATTACAACCCAATTCATCCGCCCTTTCATATAACACGGATTCCCAATTGCGGAATTGCAACTTAAGCATAATAACATTCTCTCAACTCCATAATTTGACACATTCCCAAAGGTTTCAAAAACCGAAGAACCAATAAGGAACTTTCCATACTAATCTCTTTTCAACTCCTATGGCCACAAGGTAGAACACCGAACAAAACGTCATTATCAACATCATATAGCCCACGAGTTCATTAATAACAAAGTACAATCTCAAGTAAAACATCATCATTAACGTCCCAAGGTATTTCCATCATAGTTCACATCATCGAACCTCGCTCATATCTATAATCCTCAAGTAATATGGTAAGGTGATTTTGGTTGAGAATTTCGGCTAGCATAGGGTACATGGGTAGAATTTTGGCTCAATTAGGAAAGTGAATAAGATAGGTTTTGGCAAATATGTGGTTCATAATCCAATTTCCATAAAACACTTAATATGCAAGATACTCATGTAAAATATATGATATTAAACACAAATATACTAGCATTGAAATATGCGGACACAGTCATACAATCTCGTCTTATTCTAACCAGTCATGCAGATTCACAAAATAAATATGATGAATTTAATTGCTACCGATTAAACCAATTTCCAACCGCAAAATCTCAAAACATCTTCTCGCTAACGCCTTTGTTAAAGTGTCAGCCCATTGATTTTCAGTACTACAAAATTCGAGTTTAATGTTGCCCTTTTCTACATGGTCACGTAAAAAATGATGTCTAATGTCTATATGCTTAGTACGAGAGTGCTGAGCTGGGTTCTTAGAAATAATAATAGCACTCGTATTATCACAGAAAACAGGCATACAACCAACATTAACACCGTAATCACATAGTTGTTGCTTTAACCATAGTAGTTGGGAACATACCAGTCCTGCAGCAATATATTCGGCTTCTGCAGTAGATAACGCAACCGAATTTTGCTTCTTTGAGCCCCAAGTTATTATGCAAGGTCCAACAAACGTAGCAAATCCAGAGGTACTTTTTCTATCTAGAGAACATCCTGCATAATCTGCATCTGAATATTCTACTAGATCGAAATTGCACTCAAGTGGATACCACAAATATAAATTAGATGTACCAATTAATTATCTCAGGATACGTTTAACTGCAATCATATGTGACTCTTTAGGACACGATTGAAATCTAGCACAGTCACATACGCTGAACGTAATGTCAGGTCTACTTGCAGTTAAATATAATAAAGAACCAATCATACCTCGATATGTAGTCTCATCTACGGACTTACCATTTTTGTCTAAGGTCAACATTTTATCAGTTACCATAGGTGTGTCCATTGGATGAGCGTTCTCCATACCAAATTTTCTGATTAGCTCCTTGACATATTTTTGTTGGTGAATCCTTATTCCTTCTTTGGTTTGTTGAATCTGCAATCCTAGGAAGAATTTTAATTCTCCAATCATGCTCATTTCAAATTCTTAGGTCATTAGATCTGAAAAATACTTGCACAATTTATTGTTAGTAGAACCAAAGATAATATCATCTACATAAATTTGAGTAACAAGTAAATCAGAACCTTCGGATTTTAGAAATAGGGTTTTGTCGACAGATCCTCTTTTAAAATTATTTTGTAGTAAAAATTTGACAATCTGTCGTACCAAGCCCTAGGCGCTTGTTTCAAACCGTATAAAGCTTTATCGAGTTTAAAAACATGGTTTTGAAACTTGCTATTCAAAAATCCAGGAGGTTGTTCAACAAAAACCTCTTCTTCCAAATAACCGTTAAGAAATGCAGTCTTAACGTCCATTTGAAACAACTTCATTCCTTTATGAGCTGCGAAGGTGATGAGCAAGAGAATAGCTTCAAGTCTTGCTACTGGAGCGAATGTCTCGTCATAATTAATCCCTTCTTGTTGATTATAACCTTGAACGATCAATCGAGCCTTGTTACGAACTATAACTCCTGAATCATCCAATTTATTTCTGAATACCCATCGAGAACCAATAACAGTTCGATTAGGAGGTCGTGGCACAAGGTGCCATACTTTATTACGTTCAAATTGTTGAAGCTCCTCTTGCATTGCTACAATCCAGTCGGATTCTGCAAGAGCTTCTTTGATGTTGGTAGGTTCTATGGTAGACATAAAAGAATAGAATAAACAAAAGTTATTTAATGTTCGCCTAGTTTGACCTCCCTTATTCAAACTTCCTAGGATAGAATCCATAGGGTGAGAACTCTTATATTTCCATTTTTTAGAGTTCCTAGGCTCATCATCATCTGATGAACTATCACTTTCCTCAAATGGTTCAGAATCAAGATTGGTTCCCCCTGAGTTGGACTCTGGGGTTATAGCCAAAGTTGGTACAACTTCAGTTATAACATCTTGATCTGAGTTCAAAGTTATAGCATCATCAGCTATAACTTCGGTTTCATTTTCCTTTTTTTTAGAAGAGACATTCGTATCATCAACAATTATCGCAGTTCTCTTTTCAAGGTCATTTGCGGATTTATCAAGTTCATCATTAATTCCTTCAATAACTTCTTCATTTATATCTGGCACGTCTTCCCTTGAAAGGCGAAAGTCTGGATCATTCATGTCTTCTTCTTCATTCTGTTCAACTTGTTCAGGCACATTATCTTCATCAAATACAACATGAACACTTTCTTCTATGCACAAAGTTCTTTTGTTAAAAACTTTAAAAGCTTTACTATGATTAGAATAGCCAACAAACACAGCTTCGTCACTTCGTGGATCAAATTTGCTCAAATTACTTTTTCCATTATTATGGACAAAACATTTACTCCCGAAGCAACGAAGGTGAGCTATATTGGGTTTTCTCCCTCTTAAAAGTTCATAGGGAGTCTTTTTGAGAATAGGTCTAATCATAGCTCTATTGTGCACATAGCATGCAGTACTAATGGCTTCAGCCCAAAAACTCTTAGGAAGGCCACTGCACAAAAGCATAGTGCGAGCCATGTCCTCTAATGTTCGATTCATACGTTCCACAACACCATTTTGTTGTGGGGTTCATGGTGTAGAAAAGTTATGTCCTACACCATTCTCCCTACAATATTCTATAAAAGCTTGATTATCAAATTCGGTGCCATGATCCGTACGAATGGAAACTAACTTTTTATCATACATGTTTTGGGCAAGCTTCATTAGTACTACAAACTCATCGAAAGTTTCATCTTTAGTAAATAGAAAGATAGGCCATACATACCTTGAGTAGTTGTCGACTAGGACGAATACGTACCTTGATCCACCACGGCTTCTAACTTTCATAGGTCCATACAAATCCATGTGTACCAACTCAAGTGGACGCTCTGTACTTACTTCTCGTTTTGGTTTGAATGAAGATCTAACTTGTTTACAACGGGCACATGAGTCACACATTTTCTCTTGTTCGAATTTGATTGAGGGTAAGCCCTCAACTAAATCCCACAATTTGAGTTTCTTTAAAATTGTTGGACTAATGTGTGCAAACCTCTTGTGCCACAAGCATGAATCATCCACAGTGACTTTCATGCACGTAAAGGAACTTGTAGTGACTTTGTTTAAATCAATCATATACACGTTCCTTTTACGTAAGCCTTCTAAAATAACAGTACTAGTACCTTCAATTATGATGCGACAAACATTTGAATGAAAAATGACTTTATTTCCTTTGTCACATAATTGAGAGATACTTAGCAAGTTATGCTTAAGGCCATCTACCAGATATACATTATTAATAGCATGTGAAGAAGATATACCAATCTTACCTACACCAATTATATTGCCCTTCGTGTTGTCTCCAAAGGTGACCTTGCCACCGTTGAAGGGCTCTAATGAAAGAAAAAGATTCTTGTTTCCGGTCATGTGTCTCGAACAACCACTGTCGAGATACCATATATTATTTTCTTTCACTATTATCTGCAAGAGAATCAAATACAGCTTTTAGGTACCCACGCTAAGTTGGGTCCTTTGTGGTTAGTGACTCTATGTATTTGATCCTTCCTAACCCATACTTGTCTAACGATTCTTTTCTTCTTAACATAGGGTTGTCTAGGTTTATTATAGTGATTATTGTTACGACGCACATTAGGTTTCAATGACTGCTTCTGATTCACATAAGATTTAGATTTTGAAGGTACAGAAGAGTAATCGAAGGCTATGTCATAAAACAATCTGAACTCATTATTTCTGACTTCATTACGTTGAGATTCAGGTTCAGACTCATTAATACTAGACACGTCATGTTCTTTAACAAAACCAGTTTGATTTTTGTTGTCATTGATATGTTTAACACAATTATCTTTAACATGACCGTTGTGACCACAATAATTGCAAATCAGATATTCTGAAAGATTGACATACTTCCTTCTTCTGAAATCACGGTCAGAAGGAGTGGATTTGCACTTATCATGGTCTCTACGACTATAACATTCATGACCTAGACCCATCTTCATGTTATTATTAGACTGTTCGGTAAGGAAGTCTAAGACCTTTTGACTTCCTTCCCACTTATCATGAACTTTTCGTGCATGTAGGAGCAATTCCTTCAAAGACTGAATTTCTTTTTCACACGACGAATGGTCTACATTCGAGTCTTTGGAGAGATTGTTCTTTTTAAAATTTTCACGAAAATCATTGAAACGTTTGTTCAAGATAAGTTTCTCCTCATTATGTTGACTTTTGGCTTGGGAGAATTCAGCCTTCATATCTTTCAATTGCTGAGAAAGAAAGGAGTTTACTTTCTCGTGATCATTGATAACACTTTCTTTTGCCTTAGCATCAGATTGTAAAAGCTCATTGACTTTCTTCAATTCTAAAGTTATAGCTTCATTAGCTATAACTTTGGCTTGAAGATGCTTAATGTTGAGCTTAACTCTGAGATTATAGCTTCATTAGCTATAACTTTAGACTCAAGAGCTTCTTTCTCAACATTTGTCTTGTCTGAAGTTATAGCTGAAGTTGCCATAACTTTAGACTTGAGCTTTTTAGCTTTGGCCTTTAGAAGTTGGTTTTCCTCAGCAATGTCAAGAATTTGTTCTTTAAGATCTTTTAATTCTAGACTCTGCTCATGACAATGATCTAAGGCTTCTTCAAAATACTTAATTAAAGACTTCTTAGATAAATTCTTAACTTGCTTTTTAAGTTCAAGATGACTAACCTCTTCATCATCTTCTGAATCTGGTTCTGAATCTGAATTGCCAACAAGACACATCTCGGATTCGCTTTCATTATCACTGCCATAAATTAGGTCAAGACCGACGTTGCTTAGACACAAGTTGACGACTTCTTCTTCCTCTGACTCGTCGTCCTCTGTGTCGAGATCTCCCCAGCAATAAGCCATCATCACTTGCTTGAATTCCTTCTTGGTTTTGTCTCGTTGATTTTTGTCTTTGATTTTCTTCCATGTGGGGCAATCTTTGATCATGTGATCATTATCCCCACATTTGAAGCAACCACGACTTGAAAGAGACCCTTTTGACTCAATTGGCTTTTTGTAAGATTTGTTACCGTTATTGTTAAACGTTTTCCCTTATGGTTTATTAAAGAATTTTTTTCTTAAAACGTCTAGCAAATAACACTGTTTCATCTTCAAGATCCGAATCTTATCTTTCACTAGATTCGGCTTGTAAAGCCACTTTATTGCTATTACTATCATTTGCCTCCTCTTCATCAAGAGTAATCTCGTGAGCCATTAGGGTTCCAAGTAGCTCTTGATAAGATAGGTCAGATTGATCTTTACATTCCTCAATTACCGTCACCTTAGGTCTCCATCGGTTAGATAGACTTCTAAGGATCTTCCTGGCAATTTCCTCGGAGTCAAAAGTTTTTCCAAGATTTTTCAATTCAATAATGATACTAGAGAAGCGAGTGGACATGCTGTCAAGCGATTCATTTTGTGCCATTGAGAACAATTCGTATTTTCGCATAAGTAGTGCAATACGTTGTTTTTTGACAACAATTGTTCCCTCATAGGCTAACTCAAGACCATCCCATATTTCCTTGGCAGTAGAACTAGATGAGAACCGGTCAAATTCAGTATAAGTCATGCCGTTTTGCAACAGACTAATAGCCTTTGAATTTTTCTCAGCTTTCTTATAATCTGCCTCAACATAGTCATGTTCTTTCTTTTCGACGCGAGTGCCATTAACAGATCCAAGCATGATCTTATTAGGGCCATTCTAGCTTAATGATTAGCCAGCACTCCCAATCGTTACCCTTTATGAAATGGGTCATCATATTTTTCCATAAACTGTAGTTCTTCCCATCGAATACGGGACACTTCAGATGTTTGGAATCCATTAAAATAAAATTAAATGCAGCGGAAAATAAATAAAAATAAAAGGATAAATGGATCAGACTCCTTGTGTAAGGCAATCAAGAGCACGAGGCTGTGATACCAATTGTAGAGTCTATTGATCGAATACGAAAGAGGGTGGGGGGGTGAATTGAGTATTAAAAACTGCCCCACTTTTTCGATTTATATGATATGTAATTAATTATTTGATCTTATGAATTAAAATCAACTAATTAAATAATCAAAGTAAGCGCGAATAACGAAATAACGAAAAGTAAAGAGATAAGAGAGAGGCACACGATTTTTGAAGTGGTTCAGTTTCACACGTTGAAACATACGTCCACTATTCTCGATTAATAATTCTTAGTACCTTTCCACGGATTACAAAAATTATCAACCCACTCGTATAATCAACACTATGATTATAACTCAAGGTGAGTATCGCTAAATACTCTATACTATCTTACGCTAATAAGAAAGTACAATATAACTCACACAGATTCCCGTTAAAGAATTGTAAGCTTATAATGATGTACTATTATCCAATAACGTATTTCACTCAAGCGATTGATAATAATTGATGCACGACTCTTTTGAAAAACAAACTCTAAAAATAATAAATATTTTGCTCAAAGGTTTGCTTTAAAACGATTTTGGAAAATCAATACAAGTAAATAGATGTGTCGTGACATTGCTTGTGTATTTCGTGTATAGTCGTGTGTAGTCGTGTGTTTCAAAATAATATGTAAAGGAGTATATATAGTAATAGAAGTATAGTAGATCTAAAACCCTAGCTTAATATTTAAGAAAGATATTTATCTTTAATATCATAAAATAATATTTGCTTATCTTTTAGAAATATCTTTATCTCAAAATATTATTTGGTTTATCTTATAGAAATATACTTATCTTTAATATCTCAAAATATTGTTGTAAAGATATAGTAGAATCCTAGATTAGGTAAACAAGGGAAACAAGCCTATGGAGGCCGGATTCCTAAGCTACACGAAACCCTAGGAGGCACGCAACCCTAGGAGGCACAAACCTAGGTTTCCACGAAACCCTAGGTGGCTCAAACCCTAGGTGGGCTTATTAGGTTAACAACAAATTGAGATAGAATATATTAGAAACCCTAGGTAGCATGACAACCCATAAGTTGTATTACTAACCAATAGAATCTCATAAATATATTCTCTATTAAAATTTTGATAAATATAAAAATACTCTTTCACTTTTGAAAACATTTAAAAATTTTATTTCCAAAATCATGCATCAATATTTTATCATCCAAAGTCATAGACTAAAGCTATAACTTTTGAACATA
>JAIUZE010048013.1:0-16496 GCA_022085475.1 Heliosperma pusillum | reverse complement strand
CCTCCAAAATAGTGCATTTATATATTAAATCTCATTTGGAATATACGTGGCATGATTAGTATATTTTGATACTCCACGTCAGTTGATTAACGTAAATCGGTAACGCTTGGCTGACTAGAGTTTGACGTTATTGTCGTATGACGGCGGTAATCAACTGATCCCTTTAGGTCACACCTATAGGATGAGACCCAAATAGAATACTAATTATTTGTATACGATACATTTTAATTAGGGCATTACATATATTTGATATGTACGTTTAGTTACGAGAGTTGTTTATTGGAAATTGAGTTAGGAACTCATTCCACTTAAGTTTATTAGTCAATTATACGATAAATGACTGAATAAATTTTACGTCTTATTTTAATACGATTAAATAAGATTTAATTTAGTGATTAATCGTTGATTCATTAAATTAGTTGAGGTAATGCATATATTTTGAGGTAGAGGTAATTAGTTAATTATATTTACAAGGAGTTGTAAAATAAATTAACTGGGCATTGTGGGACCTATTATATATTGATATAATGGTAAAATATCACTTTAAAGTTGAGTTTATATTATTTATTAATTTGAGTCATATAATTGTTATTTGATCAAATTAATACTTAATTATATAAGATAATCAAGCATATGATAATAAGTATTTGTGAGACAAATATCAAAAATCAAAATGGACCATATAATGCATATGGTGGACGTTTGATAGTAGCTTGTAGTAACAACGTGTTTTGTTTAAGTCTACACTCAACATTTAGCCATGATTACCTATTATGCTACATGTCATGATAGCCTATTATGACATCTTATAATTATATACTAACCAACACTCAACATTCATGCATGTGAATAAAATAAGAGCCCATAATCACCTATTTGGTGTTGGGTGTGCCGTGAGAAAAGAAAAAAAAGGACACAAGAGTTGTTCTCTTTTTTCTAATTTTAATTCATGCTTGCTCATTTTTTTTTTCATGCACTCATCTCTCTAAAACTCACATAAATATTATATACTTCATATATTTCTAATGTAGTAATATTTCTAGTATCATTTAAGGGATAATACTATATTTATCTAGTTAATAATATAGTGTTTTATTGGGTTAAATCTTGGGTGCAACAAGAAAGAGACCTTCTACTTTGGAGGTTGTTTTATGGAGGATCATCCACTAATTACATGCTCAAGAACAATAAGAAGGAGTTCTTATTGTGCCCATATTGAACCTAAAATTCCCAATGTAAGGATATTTTTGTCTTATCTTTTCTTTTATGGTTTTATATTTGCATGCATGATAACTAGATCCTAAATCATTAAGTTAATGTAATTTAATGAACTAATTAGAAGAAGTCTAATTAGAGGTCTAGGACTTTCACCAAGAACTACAACAACCTGCACAACATTGCCATTTTAAGAAAGGGACAATGTCACTTTTGACAGTCACTTTTCTGAAGATGTGCAGTCTGTTTCAGCTCGACTTATTAGTAGACTTTTGCATCTGTTTTGTTGTCTTTTTAAGGCTCATTTTAAGCCCTTAGATGTAGATTTATTTATGTGGTGGAGATCTCTTGTAATGCTCTATATAAGAGCCCTTGTGCCTTATGTAAAACTCAGAATATGAATGAATGAAAAACCAGAGTCTTTACTCTATCTCTTGTTAACCTGTGCAAGTCTTGGTTAGCTAAAAACCCTTAACAAACTTGTGCTAGTCTTAGTTTGTTGGCCTAAACTTGTGTCATTCACTTGTGCTAGTCTTAGTGAGTGAGTTTTGCTTAGGATTAACTGAAATTAAGCATGTCTGTGCTAGTCTTGACAATCTTCAGTTCAGGGTTTCTATCTTGTTTACTTAACTGTCTTGCCTTGTGTAAAACTCAGAATATAGTACTATGTTTGGTGCCCGGCTGCGCTTGGGCTACCTTTATATGCTATTTAAATTTATTTCTTGTGAAATAAAATTGTAAGAAACTTGCCTAACTCGTACATTTATCATTTATAATATATTTCACTTGGTCGTTGTTACTAATACTTTTACTTAGAGCTGGCAAGTCTGACCCGACCCGAAACCCGAGCAAAACCGACCCGACCCGACCCGAGAATACTGCAACCCGAACCCGACCAGACCCGGCCCGACGACGACCTGTAACCCGTTGACGACCCGAAAATCAGTGACCCGAACCAGACCCGACCCGACATTGACCCGACCCGATATTGACCCGATTAAATTGACGCCTTGACAATTATTAACCTTAATAATGATCAAAATGAAAGTGATTTATTGTTTAAATCGATATGTTTGACTTAATAATGAATTAATTAAACCAAATAATAATTTAAAACTAGATTTAATGGAAACATCTTGAAATATTGCGAAAAAATAACCGGACCTGATTACGACCCGACCCAAACCCGACCCGACCTGATGTATCATTTGACCCGAAAATGACCCGACCCGATAACGACCCGAACCCGACCCGACCCGACCTGAAAGGGTTGTCTGACCCGATACGACCCGAACCCGATACGACCCGAACCCGACATGACCCGACCCAAACCCGACCCGACTGACCCGATTGCCACCCCTACTTTTACTACACCCCTACCTGAAAGTATGTAAGAAAGGAAAAATGTTCCTTCCAAATCTTGTTCTTGAGCTTATAATGTGAGGATGAACTTCCAAGTATAATATGTAGTAACCCTTAAAACATGACTAATAATCCCTTTTACTACTCTTAGGCCCTGTTCTTTCTCACTTTCTAGAACTGAACTGAACTTAATAGAGCTGAACTGAGCCGAACAGAACTGAATAGAGTTGAACTGAACTGAACTGAACTGAACTGAATGGAACTGAACTGAACTTAACTGAATAAAGTTGAACTAATATCAGTTTATTGAAGCTGAAATGAGCTGAAATGAGCTGAAATAATAATAATAATAATAATAATAATAATAATAATAATAATAATAATAATAATAATAATAATAATAATAATAATAATAATAATAATAATAATAATAAGAATAATAATAATAATAATAATAATAATAATAAGAATAATAAGAATAATAATAATAATAATAATAATAATAATAATAATAATAATAATAATAATAATAATAATAATAATAATAATAATAATATTAATAATAATAATAATAATAATAATAATAATAATAATAATAATAATAATAATGAGCTGAAATCAGCTTGCGTTGTGGAAGTCTCAGCAACGTGCCTACGCCTCTGATTGGTTGCGTGCGGTTCCTATCTCTGGGTTGGGTCAGACGATGAACAGGAGGACTTACCGTAGTGTGCTGGGGTATCGACTGGGTGTTCCGTTATTCACGGTACCTAGGCCTTGTCCGGCTTGCTCTAGGGTCTTTGCTGATGATGTGTATGGGGACCACGCTGTTTATTGTACTGGTACTGTGGGGGGTTAAGCATCGACATAACCTCGTTCGTGACACCTTATTCGACATATGCTATAGGTCTGGTATTTCTACGGGCAAGGAGGTTGATATCTTTTTGGTTGACGGACATGGCGGATCTCTTCGTCCTGCGGATTTGCTACTTTATTCCTGGGACAGAGGGCGTGATGTGTGTGTTGATTTGACAGGGTCTTCCCTCTTGACTCAGACTGGAATGTCCGATTTTGTGCCGGGACGGGTTGTCACTGATGCTGCTCAGCGCAAATGTGCTAAGTATGGAGATTTATGCGCGGCTGCTGGCTATGGTTTCCTACCCTTCTCTTTCTCTTCGCTTGGGGAGCTGGGCTCAAATGCTGTTGACTTGCTTAAGCGGATCCAGAAATTCTCCGTATCTCAGGATGCTGGGGCTCGGGTGGCCGCTTTTATCTTTATTAGACTTAGTTTTGCTATAGCTAAGGGGGTGGGGGCCCAGATTGTCTCTCGGCTCCCCACCAACTTCATGTAAACTTTTCATTCTATTTTAATGAAAGCTGTGCGCATCTATTAATAATAAAAAAAAAAAAAAATAATAATAATAATAATAATAATAAAAATAATAATAATAATAATAATAACAAAATAATAATAATAATTATAATAATAATAATAACGGAAAATTCACACGGTATCCTCGAGGTTTGCAATTTTGCACGAAATACCCAAAATTTTGATTTAGAAAACTTTAAGAGGTCATAACTCGTGTTAACGAGATCATAATGTGACACCCTCAAATTTGCGGAAAGAAAAAAAATTATTTAAATACATAAACGAAATATAATGATACATAACGAAGGTGTCATAACATAAAAAAGGTCATTACAAAACGGAAATACTATTACACAAAAGAAATCTACAAGACGGGAGACATATCTCCCGTAAAATACGGAAAAAAAAGTGGTACAATAATATACACACTTGACCGAATTAGGTCCATGGTAAATACTTCGCTCGCTAGCTCGTCCCTGTACCCCAAATATGCAAAACCACCTGTTCGACCGCATTAAATATAAACACGGAAGCCACAGTCAGTGGGGAGTAACTCCGAGTTCTCCCAGCCACGAAATGTCGAGTTTAATGAAACATGAAAAACATACAAGCAATGTATATATAAAATACAAAACCTTAACATATATGATATGCTTTTCATGTTATGAAACAGTTAACTAACATATAACCTAGCATATGAAAGCTATCATGTGAATTCTGTAATAAAATATAACTCGAGGTAGGGAAGCTGGTATGCTGGCTCAGCGGTTACCAAGTAACATGGCCCTGATACACTCAAACCCTAATCAACACGTAATCATGTGAATCAGTTAACAACCGTTAATCCAAACTCTATCAATCCTAGCCGGCTTGCATCTCACCTTCTAGAACTCAGAGAATCATACATACATGAAAGACCAATACTTCTACAAACAGGCATAAGTTCTTAGAACAGTCGATAGAAGACTTCTGTAACTCGAGGCTATACCACAAGGTAGGAAAAACATCCTAGTCCTAGACTGATCAGACCTAGCGACAACAGCTATTCCGTTCCCCGTCCCATGACATAACCGTCTATGAGAAACTCTACTAGGCGACCACCTAAGCAGAGATGGCTAGTACTTAAGCTGGCTCCAGTCCCAAAACGGATCAGGCAGCCATGCCCCGACTTGGAGATAAGCCCCCCAGGCCGTGACACAAAAGCTATCAAGATGTGAACTCCATATGCTCGTTAAAGATAGTACGGGCCTATCAATGTCATGGTCCAAGCTACTCATTTAGAATTAGTATGGTCAAGACGCCATATACTCATAATTCTCTATGGGTACTTAGTCAACACGACACCAACCATATAATTAAACAGTCACGGGAAAACCTCCTATCATGTGACTATTTGCAAATAAATCATATTCAAATATCATATCGCCTCATATCTACTAAGGCTAATTCATAATTAAATACAACCTCACTTGAAGACAAATCCCCGACCCGAGTCCGCGACGGGTCATCAGTCAAATCGGGGCTGACTAGATCTTAGTTTGACCAAACCCGTTGGATCAAACCGGCTAGAAACAGAGTCTTTATCACATAGACATAAAATCAACATATTCATTACATGTTATTTTATTACTACTTCTAACATGTGAATTATCATATTATACCCAAAACCCGCTTGACTTAAATGATTTCAACGTAAACTACAATCTCGTATTATAATTTCTAACATGTGAGAAATAATAAATTTATGAAAACCTTTTTAATTAAATATTTTACTTATTAATATTTCCCACTTGCTAAATATTACAAAACACGATAAAAATGACGATAACTCAAAAACCGACACGAGTCCCAAGGGGGGACCCACGGGCTGAATTGGGCCGGACCCACATGGGCCTGTTTTGGGCCTCACGGACAGAATTGGGCTGTTTTGGCCTTTGATTCGATTTTACTAAAAAACCGTTTCCTAATATTTCCCGCATGCTTTAACATATTTAAAACCCGTCAAAACAACAACCAATCAATCAAACATCGACACAACCCAAAGACCAAAACCCGGACCAACCTTGACCAACCCAGACCGGGTCTGAACCGGCCTGGACCGGTCTGGTTTGGACCCGGTTCAGCCACACAATTCGGCCCCACCAACAACAACATCAAATAAATTCCAACATGTTTTTAATCATCAAACAACCATTTTAACATCCATCCTTACAAAAATCATTATTATTAAAAATCATCAAAATTTGTCAAGAACACTAAAACAACATAAAAATCATAACTTAGTAAAAAGCATTAAAATTCTTCAAGGACACTAAACTTGTTAAAATTTCATAAACAACATAAAAATCATAACCTAGTAAAAATCATTAAAATTCTTCAAGAATAATAAATCATCATAAAAATTTCCTACAACTTAAAAATTATCAAGAACAATACATCATCATAAAAATTTCCTACAACTTAAAAATTATCAAGAACAATAAATCATCATAAAAATTTCCTACAACTTAAAAATTATCAAGAACAATAAATCATCATAAAAATTTCCGACAACTTAAAAATCATAACAAACAATAAATCATCATAAAAATTCCCTACAACTTAAAAATTATCAAGAACAATAAATCATCATAAAAATTTCCTACAACTTAAAAATTATCAAGAACAATAAATCATCATAAAAATTTCCTACAACTTAAAAATTATCAAGAACCATAAAACAACATAAAAATTCCATAAAACATAAAAATCATCAAGAATCATAAAACAACATAATAACCACTACTTAACATATTATTAACTAAAAATCCATAAATCATAAAAACATGAACCAAAAATAAAGATGAACCAAACTCAAAAGAAACAAAACTAAAGGCTAGTGCTACTAACTAAAATCATAAAACCATAAATGAGCCAAAACTAAAGACCTATGTGACATTAATTCGTCGAGTAAAACGGAATTGTTACCTTAGCTAGCCAAACACTTAGCACCAAATAATAAGAAATATATATAATTAGAAAACCCTTCTACTAATCTTCACCCAATATATACGAGTCTCCAAACTCGTCTTCAAAGTCTTCCCCTATAAGAAATAACAAGGAAAACATTATTAGAACTTAAATATAAATTTCCATAATTAAAGTGTTGAAAATGATCTTGACGGAATTGAAAATAAAACATACGTGAAGATGGGGAGCGAGGAGGAGAGTCTAGAAATATAAATTAGGAAGGATTTAATTAAGAAATGAAGATTGTATGAAGGTTTTTCTCAAGAACGATGAAGAACAATTGATGAACGACGAAGAACACGAAGAACGATTAAATAAAGTGATGTTTTGATCTTAATTTGATTTGTTGTAAAATGAAAAGTTGTTTGTGAGTAAAGTGGAGTGGGTTGAGCCGTGTACATATAGGCCAAACTAGATGTCGAGTTTTGAAATTGTTGTTACGTAATTGACTCGCGTTTAATAATTATTTTACGGTAAATGATTAAATATAATTTACGATAAAGTTAATATCAAGATATTATGATATTAAAATGAAACATAATGAAAATATCAAGGCTTAAGAGTGGTAAGGGAGCCGTGTGATGTTGAGCTTGTCGGGTCCGATTTCGAGCGTTTTGCGTAGTTTTCGTTAACTGATCGATAAAGTAAATAGTTATCTAGATATTATGATATATTAATCAAAAGTAATTAAAATATCAAGGCTATTAGATAGGAAAATGAGCCGTGTGGTCTTGTGCTTGCCGGGTCTGTTTTTGCTCGATTTGCGTAATCTCCGTTGACGGATCGATAAAGTAGAAAAATATCTAGATATTATTATTAGTTTATTCAAAACAAATAAAATATCTAGTTGTGAGTGGAAAACGATGACATAAACGTGTGACTCATGCCAAAGTCGAGTTTCGATTTTGTTGCGCGCATTACGATGCGTCGGGAATAGGTAAATGACGTTCGATTAAAAACCGTAAAAGTTATTCTTTAAATTCCGAATAAATTCAAAATAATTATATTAAATTATGATAAATCCTAATAAATCTTAATAAAAATAAATCAAAAATATAATTTTTTTAAATAAAATTTCGGTCTTCAAAATCGCAAGACGAGTCGGGAAAAGTCAACGAAAGTCAAAGTCGACTTAAAAGTCGGGAAAAGTCAAAAATGACTTAAAAGTCAAGAGAAGTTTATGACGACTTAAAAATCAATAAAAAGTCAATGACGACTTTAAAAAGTCAAGAAAAAGTCAAAGACGGTTTAAAAGTCAAGAAAAGTCAAAGATGACCAAAAACGGTCTTTTCATGGAATCCCTCAAAAATTCCAAATACGAACGCGGAATTTCAAAATAAGACTCAGAACAAAATTTCCTATTTTAAAAACTTAAGTTCTACTGAAAAGTGTTAGTAAATATTTTTATTAGAAAAATTGGCATTTTTCGGGTTGTTACACTTTAGTTCACCATCCGTATTTTTAATTATAAACTGAAATTTTCAGCAATGATTACAAAATAAGGTAGATCATGGAGACAACGATATTCTTATTTATTCAAAGAAGACGGTTCATAAAAAAAACCATGATCATTGTAAATTAATATGAAGATCGTTTGACTTTTCGCTAGCAGTGTTCTTAGGCAACCATCATAGGTCAATTAACGACGGTGTTTTATGTCTTTATGGATAGTTAACGACGGTGTTTATAACGTTATTAATTCATGGTTTTAAAAAGTGATCTTTAGCAGCTTTTGTAGATGTGTATTTGTCAATTTCCATTAGCATAATCATGTGACGATCAAGAACAAGTATCATTTGCCATGAATGAAAGACTTATTCGATCAAATAAAGGGTGCATCTACTTTTTCCAAGATATACGTGAGATTAGGTTCTCATCAGATTCCCGTTCGTAAGTCTTATAACCCAAAAACCACGTTTAGCATGAGGTGTGGACATTTTGAGTTCCCACTGATGTCGTTCGGTTTGACTAATGACCGAACTATCATAATGGATCAACTGAAGCTTAGATTTGGCTTGGTCCGTATGGTAGTCTTCATAAATAAAATCCTTATTTACTCCAAAACTGAAGAAGAGCATGTCGAGCATTTTTGCACAATTATAAGTGTTGTTTGCCAACAAAAGTGATTTACTTAGTTCTCTATGTGTGAGGTATGATTGTCCAAGGTGTCTCTCTTTGTCCAAGTTGTGAGAATCTGCGACACTAGATACAGAACAAACATGTAAATGGCAGTGGAAAAATGTTGAAAGCCTTTTTTTTTTATAAAGGAACCAAATTTGAAAATAGTTTAGAAAATTTATTTACAATTAAAAGATTAATAAAAACATAAACATCATCAAGGATAACAATCCCTTAAAAACCAATATAGAAGAAGGCCAATTGAACAACTTTAAGCTAAATAATGTAAAGTTCAATCGTTGTAAAACAACGCTTTCTAGCTCACTCGTCATTAACCACTTTTAACCGCAACCCTGTCACATAAAATTCATTAACATGAATGCCACGTTTAGTCGGGAATAGCCCAGGTGTCCTTTCAGACGTAGTAAACACTAATACTGCAACAACAACATCATGTGATCAAATAGTTCATTAATACATGTGCGAAGCATAAATGATATCATACTATAGTAAGTAGACCAATCATGTCACCTTTTTATCTTAGGATGACGAAAACAAGCACAAATTTCGCTATTTAAATCTAGTAATCATAAATAAAGGCATGACTCACGTCACCGTGGCCAATATTGCTAGTATGCTACACCATATTATAATAAGGAAAAAAAAGCAATAAAGCATAACCTACGTCACCAAAAACGTTATGAGGTCAAAGTGACGCAAGGCACAAAAGAGATAATACACATGCACGACTCATGACTCGATGAACCTTGTTTCGACATTATAAGTGTAGAGTCTATTGATCGAATACGAAAGAGGGGGAGGGGTGAATTGAGTATTAAAAACTTGCCCCACTATTTCGAATTATATGATATGTAATTAATTATTTGATCTTATAGATTAAAATCAACTAATTAATTAATCAAAGTAAGCGCAAGTCACGAAATAACGAAAAGTAAAGAGAGTAGAGAGAGGCACACGGATTTTTGAAGTGGTTCAGTTTCACACGTTGAAACCTACGTCCACTATTCTCGATTAATAATTCTTAGTACCTTTCTACGGATTACAAAAATTTTCAACCGACTCGTATAATCAACTATGATTATAACTCATGGTGAGTATCGCTAAATACTCTATACTATCTTACGTTAATAAGAAACTACAATATAACTCACACAGATTCTCGTTAAAGAATTGTAAGATTATGTGATGTACTATTATCCAATAACGTATTTCACGCGAGCGATTGATAAAGATTGATGCACGACTCTTTTGAAAAACAAACAGTAAAAGTAATAAATATTTTGCTCAAAGTTTGCATTAAAACGATTTTGGAAAATTCTCTCAATTAAGTATGTGTGTCGTGTGTACTCGTGTATTTCGTGTGTCTCATGATTGAGATGTGAAGGAGTATTTATAATAGAAGCATAGGAGATCTAAAACCCTAGCTTAATATTTAAGAAAGATATTTATCTTTAATATCTTAAAATAATATTTACTTTATCTTTTAGAAATATCTTTATCTCAAAATATTATTTGCTTTATCTTTTAGAAATATATTTATCTTTAATATCTCAAAATATTGTTGTAAAAATATAGGAGAATCCTAGATTAAGGTAAACAAGGAAAACAACCTATGAAGGCCGGATTCCCTAGCTACACGAAACCCTAGGAGCACGCAACCCTAGGAGGCAGAATCCTAGGTTTCCACGAACCCTAGGTGGCTCAAACCCTAGGTGGGCTTATTAGGTTAACAACAAATTGAGATAGAATATATTAGAAACCCTAGGTAGCATGACAAACCATAAGTTGTATTACTAACCAATAGAATCTCATAAATATATTCTCTAATAAAACTTTTGATAAATATAAAAAATACTCTTTCACTTTTGAAAACATTTCAAAACATTTTATTTCCAAAATCATGCATCAATATTTTATCATCCAAAGTCATAGGCTAAAGTTATAACTTTGAACATAAAATCTCTCGAATTGAATAGTTACCGAATGACGACCTATACTATCTAATCTTCACAAAGATCTTTAGTATACGGATCATCTCTTCATCTTGATCACAAAGACCCTCCATCTTGAGTCTTGTGTTATTTGAGGTAGATCTTGCTTGAAGCGTTTTTCTTTAAAGTTATAACCAAGTAGCTATAACTTCCATGTAAACTTTCAAAGTTATTCCTGAAGTTGTTATAACTTTGTCTCACAGAACTTGTCAAAGTTATGCCTGAACTTCTTATAACTTTGATCTTCCTTCTCGTAATTGTTGTTAGCTATAATAAGACTAAAGCACACAATTACACGCATATGATACATCAAGTAAAGCACATTATAAAGTAAACACATGTCATTATCAAAACTATAAAATAGGTCCAGCAAATTCCCCCTTTTTGATGATGGCAAGTCTCTTATGATTTCTCTTAACATTGTGACTAAGTATGGTTCCCCCTCAACAAAACACTCCCAAAGTTATAGCAACTTTGATTGCAAGAACATAACAACTTAGCCAAAGTTATAACTTGAAAGACTTTAAGAGATAACGAGTCTTGACAAGGAGCAAGCTTAAGAAAAGACTCAAATCATATCATTTCTTCCCCCTCTTGGCATCATTGAAAAGACAAGAACAAGGATATAAAATGACTAGAATAACATACTCCAAGGCAAGAAATAGATATGCAAAATACGCAATATAAAACGAGTCATATCAAGAAAAATCAAATATCAAATGGCAATTGAAACTACAAACCACAATAGAGATTGTTAGTGCCAATGGGCCGAATAGGATAGTGTATAAAGCCAAAATGGGCCGAATGGATTAGTAGTTAAAGACAAACAAAGTAGGATAAGAAAATCAAGGCAAGTTGGGTTGGCGAATGATGTTGGGGTCAATGTAGTCGGGTCGGGTACGGTACTCAAGTGTAGAAAGGCGATCAAGGAACGTCGACACATGATTAGCTTCGGCGGTGAGGAATACATCGAAGTTCCGAACCTTCAAAGAGAGAGCCTCCGTCGCATCATGAATAATGTGCATACCTTCACGCATTTCCGAACCACTCTTCACCAACGCACCTCCTTGGCTAACCAAGAATTGCATCCGATCCCGTTGCCTAAACATCTCTTGTCGGATATCGACAACATTCCTTTCAAGCTTGGCTAGGCAACCATCAACTCCCGTCATCCAACTCCGAAACTCACCACTCACACCCGACCTTCCAAGGTCACGGGTGGAGCGAGAGTTCCCTAATGCTATGGTTTTGACAACTTTGTCAACAACAAAGAATAGTAAGGACCAGGTCACCAGGGGATGGTCAAACGGGCTGGGTTGATCTGGGTGGGGGCCTAGAATCTAAAGGTTGGCATGGAACCAGTCCGTGTCGGGGACGGGTCATCACAGGGCAGGTCGAGGCAGGCCGGGTCATCGATTCAATTTTTTTATTTTTTAAAGAAATTGAAAGTTTACGACAAAAGAAATTAACTAAAATCAGGCTTGATCAAAAAAAAAAAAAAAATTCAAATAATATCATAGTTGTTCTCTACATACATGACTTCCTCCAATGGTTAGGTTAATGATGAAAACTCTAACCACGAGGGTTACCGCTAAAAAAATTGTCTTTTTACATAAGTTTTGATCCATTGTTCAATGACAATTCATGACTCACTAGTTGTAAATGATACTCTATTTATAATCTTTACTAATGATATTATTTTGGCAAACTTTAAAAATATACTTTAGTTCACCATCCGTATTTTTAATTATAAACTGAAATTTTCAGCAATGATTACAAAATAAGGTAGATCATGGAGACAACGATATTCTTATTTATTCAAAGAAGACGGTTCATAAAAAAAACCATGATCATTGTAAATTAATATGAAGATCGTTTGACTTTTCGCTAGTAGTGCTCTTAGGCAACCATCATAGGTCAATTAACGACAGTGTTTTATGTCTTTATGGATAGTTAACGATGGTGTTTATAACGTTATTAATTCATGGTTTTAAAAAGTGATCTTTACCAGCTTTTGTAGATGTGTATTTGTCAATTTCCATTAGCATAATCATGTGACGATCAAGAACAAGTATCATTTGCCATGAATGAAAGACTTATTCGATCAAATAAAGGGTGCATCTACTTTTTCCAAGATATACGTGAGATTGGGTTCTCATCAGATTCCCGTTCGTAAGTCTTATAACCCAAAAACCACGTTTAGCATGAGGTGTGGACATTTTGAGTTCCCACTGATGTCGTTCGGTTTGACTAATGACTGAACTATCGTAATGGATCAACTGAAGCTTAGATTTGGCTTGGTTCGTATGGTAGTCTTCATAAATAAAATCCTTATTTACTCCAAAACTGAAGAAGAGCATGTCGATCATTTTTGCACAATTATAAGTGTTGTTTGCCAACAAAAGTGATTTACTTAGTTCTCTATGTGTGAGGTATGATTGTCCAAGGTTTTTTATTTTTTCCAAGTTGTGAGAATCTGCGACACTAGATACAGAACAAACATGTAAATGGCAATGGAAAAATGTTGAAAGCCTTTTTTTTATAAAGGAACCAAATTTGAAAATAGTTTAGAAAAGTTATTTACAATTAAAAGTTTAATAAAAACATAAACATCATCAAGGATAACAATCCCTTAAAAACAAATATAGAAGAAGGCCAATTGAACAACTTTAAGCTAAATAATGTAAAGTTCAATCGTTGTAAAACAACGCTTTCTAGCTCACTCGTCATTAACCACTATTAACCGCAACCCTGTCACATAAAATTCATTAACATGAATGCCACGTTTAGTCGGGAATAGCCTAGGTGTCCTTTCAGACGTAGTAAACACTAATACTGCAACAACAACATCATGTGATCAAATAGTTCATTAATACATGTGCGAAGCATAAATGATATCATAATAGAGTAAGTAGACCAATCATGTCACCTTTTTATCTTAGGATGACGGAAACAAGCACAAATTTCGCTATTTAAATCTAGTAATCATAAATAAAGGCATGACTCACGTCACCGTGGCCAATATTGCTAGTTTTGCTACACCATATTATAATAAGGCAAAAAAAGCAATAAAGCATAACCTACGTCACCAAAAACGTTATGAGGTCAAAGTGACGCAAGGCACAAAAGAGATAATACACATGCACGACTCATGACTCGGATAACCTTGTTTCGACATTATAAGTGTAGAGTCTATTCATCGAATACGAAAGAGGGGGAGGGGTGAATTGAGTATTAAAAACTAGCCCCACTTTTTCGAATTATATGATATGTAATTAATTATTTGATCTTATAGATTAAAATCAACTAATTAATTAATCAAAGTAAGCGCAAGTCACGAAATAACGAAAAGTAAAGAGAGTAGAGAGAGGCACACGGATTTTTGAAGTGGTTCAGTTTCACACGTTGAAACCTACGTCCACTATTCTCGATTAATAATTCTTAGTACCTTTCTACGGATTACAAAAATTTTCAACCCACTCGTATAATCAACTATGATTATAACTCATGGTGAGTATCGCTAAATACTCTATACTATCTTACGTTAATAAGAAACTACAATATAACTCACACAGATTCTCGTTAAAGAATTGTAAGATTATGTGATGTACTATTATCCAATAACGTATTTCACGCGAGCGATTGATAAAGATTGATGCACGACTCTTTTGAAAAACAAACAGTAAAAGTAATAAATATTTTGCTCAAAGTTTGCTTTAAAACGATTATGGAAAATTCTCTCAATTAAGTATGTGTGTCGTGTGTACTCGTGTATTTCGTGTGTCTCATGATTGAGATGTGAAGGAGTATTTATAATAGAAGCATAGGAGATCTAAAACCCTAGCTTAATATTTAAGAAAGATATTTATCTTTAATATCTTAAAATAATATTTACTTTATCTTTTAGAAATATCTTTATCTCAAAATATTATTTGCTTTATCTTTTAGAAATATATTTATCTTTAATATCTCAAAATATTGTTGTAAAAATATAGGAGAATCCTAGATTAAGGTAAACAAGGAAAACAACCTATGAAGGCCGGATTCCCTAGCTACACGAAACCCTAGGAGCACGCAACCCTAGGAGGCAGAATCCTAGGTTTCCACGAACCCTAGGTGGCTCAAACCCTAGGTGGGCTTATTAGGTTAACAACAAATTGAGATAGAATATATTAGAAACCCTAGGTAGCATGACAAACCATAAGTTGTATTACTAACCAATAGAATCTCATAAATATATTCTCTATTAAAACTTTTGATAAATATAAAAATATTCTTTCACTTTTGAAAACATTTAAAACATTTTATTTCCAAAATCATGCATCAACATTTATCATCCAAAGTTATAGGCTAAAGCTATAACTTTGAACTTTAAATCACTCTAATGGAATAGTTACCGAGTGACGACCTATACTATCTAATCTTCACAAAGATCTTTAGTATACGGATCATCTCTTCATCTTGATCACAAAGACCCTCCATCTTGAGTCTTGTGTTAGTTGAGGTAGATCTTGCTTGAAGTGTTTTTCTTTAAAGTTATAACCAAGTAGCTATAACTTCCATGTAAACTTCCAAAGTTATTCCTGAAGTTGTTATAACTTTGTCTCACAGACTTTGTCAAAGTTATGCCTGAAGTTCTTATAACTTTGATCTTTCTTCTCATAATTGTTGCTAAGTATAATAAGACTAAAACACACAATTACATGCATATGATATATTAAGTAAAGCACATTATCAAGTAAGCACATGTCATTATCAAAACTATAAAATTGGTTCAACAAATTCCCCCTTTTTGATGATGATAAGTCTCTTATGATTTCTCTTAACATTGTCACTAAGTATAGTTCCCCCTCAACAAAACACTCCCAAAGTTATAGCAACTTTGATCGCAAGAACAAAACAACTTAGCCAAAGTTAAAACTTGAAAGACTTTAAGAGATAACGAGTCTTGACAAGGAGCAAGCTTAAGCAAAGACTCAAATCATATCATTTCTTCCCCCTCTTGGCATCAATGAAAAGACAAGAACAAGGATATAAAATGACTAGAATAACATACTCCAAGGCAAGAAATAGATATGCAAAATACGCAATATAAAACGAGTCATATCAAGAAAAATCAAATATCAAATGGCAATTGAAACTACAAACCACAATAGAGATTGTGTAACAACCCGAAAAGTACCCAATTTTTCTAGTAAAAATATTTACTAACACTTTTCAGCAGACTTAAGGTTTTAAAATAGAAATTTTTGTTCCGAGTCGTATTTTGAAATTCCGCGTTCGTATTTGGAATTTCTGAGAGATTTCATGAAAAGACCGTTTTTAGTCATCTTTGACTTTTCTTGACTTTTAAGTCGTCTTTGACTTTTTTTGACTTTTTAAAAGTCGTCATTGACTTTTCTGGACTTTTA
>JAIUZE010048012.1:0-12050 GCA_022085475.1 Heliosperma pusillum | reverse complement strand
GAAGAGGTTTTACAGTATTAGCAGTTAGTTAGTATTACTATACTTGTTTGTGTCAAATATAGGACTTGGTTAGATTTTTGGGTGGTAAAGGTCAGATACAAAGTGTATATACCAATATGATACTCCGTGTTAATTAAGTTGGAATACCTTTAATGGATTAAATGGTTTTATTTTATATAAAGTAGAAGGAGACGCTTGCGAGTAACTATGTAAAATGCTCAAAATTAAAGGTCATAAATATCTGTATTGCTTATTGTCATTTGAAAAATGAGTAGGCGTGAGTTCTCATGTGCCATTTTGTATGCGACAGGGGTAGGGCAGTCATTCGATGCAACCTTAGTCTTTGGGTCGTTAACAACCTTCCGACTTAGGTAAATTGCATAATATTGTGTCCGGCTAACCGTTTACCTCATTATTTGTCGGAGTCCTTGAAGGACATGGCTAATGTTGTTATGTTGTTGTTGTTGTTGTTGTAGGGGCTGAAGTTCGTGAATTTGATAGAGCTGTTGAGCTAACCAAGTTATTTGGTATCTACTCTACTATAATAGGTATACTCCTCAGCTTACAGTGTGTTTTATTTTGACAATGTAATGTTGTACTAATTGCCACATGAAGGACTTCAATTTGTGTTGTTATTTCTTGCTTTAACTTGAAATTTGTCTGATAATGTCATACTTAGTACACTTTTATGACTCGAAAGCATGTTTCAGACTTTTAGCATAAGGCTTATGAATGGTTTATCAGACTATAAACTATTGATAAAGAACTAATATAGTATTGTAATACATACACACTTTACACACCTTCTAGAATTAGAGTTATTTTCAGGTTGATATGTTGGAGAGTTGAAACTTATGCGTAGAATGAAAATTTACAGGTTGATCGGTAGTTGGATGGAAGATGATGAAAATTATTAAGTTTGTGATGAATCAGATTTATATATGTCCAGCTCTTGTGACAAGAAGACTGCCATTTGCTCGTTTCAAACTGGTGTTGTGTTCTTTTGTTTGATGGGATACATTGAGCATCACCAAATTGTCCAAGTTTTATTGTTATCGCAACCATTATAAGATGAACCAGCGCAATGATATCTATAATTGCATTACTTTCTTAGTAAGGCATTTTCTTGACTTGTAACTTTTTCATCGAAATTGACGAGGAGCCTGATTTAGAAGTAGCCTATTTTCTGAAAGTTTAGTAATGTAATGTACTTCGTTAGTTTGTGTGGATGATGGGTTTGGTTGTATATGTATAATAATTTTATGTATACAATATTTTTTATAAACTAGTTGATTATGTTGGTCTCGTTGATGAAAGGAATGTAGATTATATGCTGATAAAACCATTTATATTTTTTTTTCAATAGAAGAATAGAATATACATCAGACTTGACTAAAACCTGATGTCTATTTATATAATAGACATCGGTTTTTAGTAAAACTCTGATGCATATTCATGGAATAGACATTAGATAAAACTAAAACTGATGTCTATTTTCAATTAGACATCAGACTTAAGACTGATGTCTAAGTATAAAGAATATACATGTGTCAACTGTGCATCAGTAGAAAAGCTGATGTCTATTAATGAAAATGTCGGATGTCTATGATGATTTTTGTAGTAGTGCAAGGCACATTTTCAAGCAGGCCCTTACACACCACTTCCAGTACCAAACAAGCCATGGGAAGACCTCAGTATGGACTTCATTGTAGCCTTACCTAGAACTCAAAGGGGAAAGGATTCAATCATGGTGGTTGTAGATAGGTTCAGCAAGATGGCACATTTCATTGCTTGTAAGAAGACTGAGGATGCTTTGGGGGTAGCTGAACTATACTTTAGGGAGGTTGTCAAGTTACATGGGTCCCTAGAAGCATTGTCTCAGATAGAGACACAAAGTTCATGAGTCACTTCTGGAGAACCTTGTGGAAGCTATTGAAGACCAGGTTATTGTTTAGTACTTCTCACCATCCCCAAACTGATGGGCAGACAGAAGTCACTAACAGGACACTAGGAAAGATCTTAAGGAGCATTGTTTCTAAGTCATTAAAAGATTGGGACCTCAGGCTAGCACAAGCTGGGTTTGCCTTCAACAGAGCTCCCTCCAGCAGCACAGGTAAAAGTCCTTTTGAAACAGTTTATGGAACTAATCCTCTCATGCCTACAGACCTAGCACCAGTCAAAGGAAACAAGGCAAGCTATGATGCAAAGAAAAGAGTTGAGCAAATGATACAGATTCATGAGCAAGTCAAGAAGCAGATTGAAAGGTCCAATGAGTTGTACAAGGCTAGGTCCAAGGGACCTAAGAAAGCAAGGGAGTTCAAGGCAGGGGATCTTGTATGGTTGCATTTAAGAAAATAGAGATTTCCAGACAAGAGGAGAAACAAGCTCATGCCAAGAGCTGATGGACCATTTGAGATATTGGAGAAGATAGGCACAAATGCTTACAAGGTGGATCTACCAGGAAGCTATGGGGTACATGGTACTTTCAATGTTGGAGACCTGAGCCCTTACCATGATGAATCAGATGATGAAGGTGAGGAAGATTTGAGGGCAAATCCTTTTCAAGAAAAGGAGGTTGCAACAGGAGTATGTGACCAAGCCAAGACACGCGCTCAAGACAAGACTCAACATCAAGACATCAACACCATTCAAGACAACAACATCCTTTCAGACAACACCATGACCAGTTATGACAATGTCCTATTCAGTCCAAGCCACAACCACTTCAAGCCTGCTAAGACAACACCACCACAACCAGAACAAAGCCTAGCCATCCACTTCCCAAGACTAAGCCACAACAAGGCACAGCCAACAGCCCAACAAACCCAACACAACAAAAACAGCCCTCAGCCAAAAACAGCCTATCACAGCCTTGCTAAACAGGGTCCATGGGGGCCTCACACAATCAAACAAGCCTAACCAACCCTCAAACCTATGTCTTGGGAAGGTCATCTACAACTTTCCCCAGGACTTCCCTTCCAAGAAACAAACACACAAAGAGTTAGCTTAGGGACAATTTCAGACTGTCCAGATTTCAGCCTTTGTGCAGTAGTTAATATGTCACTGTCAACCTTCCTCTTTTGAACAAGCAATGCGTGAGGGACCTTCAGCACATCTTTGGGAGCCATCCTACTTCTGTTTGGCTTACAAACCCAAACTTGAAAGTCCACTCTTCATCCAAGACACACCTGATCAAAACAATTAAGGAAGATTGTCCCTTTAGAAACTGCTTTTCTGCTTTATCTACTTTATGTCAGTATTCTGCAAGTTTGTAGCTGTTATTTTGTTTTATGTTGTAAGCCTTTGTGGCCCTAGATGTATCCTAACGTCTGAGATGTATTCTTGCTGCCTATATAAGGCCTTCACCTAATGAAATACAAACTAGATTTGAAGTAAAACATAAAACTGAAACCTTGTTTCTGTTGCAATCTCTTGCCTGTGCTTGAGACAACTTCCTTTGCTTTGTGCTTGGAAGTGAGCTTGGGTCCTTAGCTATGTGCTGGGATCAAGGTTCAACCCTCAATCATTGCCTTTGTGCTTTGGTTAAGGTCCTATCCTTGTCATTTAACAATCAATTCAAACAGAAACAGAGTAATTGCAAGTGTCTTAACCTTACTTCAATTTGTCATTGTTTAGTTGTCTTTTCTGAATAGTTTCAGTGCACAAAGCATCATCATAAAGATCTCCAAAGGATGCGGTACCCCTTCTCACTTTACTTTGAAGAACGGCATTCAACTTGTTACGATAATAGAAAGCTCGATCTTCGCCATCACGGATAAGCCTCGGCGCAAAATGAGCGAGCTTATTAAACTCCGTAGTAAACTCTTGAGCGGATAAGTTACCTTGTTTAAAGTCAATGAACTCTTTAAGCCTTTGCTGTTTAAGCTCTTTAGGATAAAATCTACCCTCCACAAGTGTGACAACCCTCGCGAATGCGGAAAGATAAAACATACAAGCATGTGAAAAGATATGCGGAAATACGGTATTTTAAAAACTTTTAAACATGCATTGTAAATAAAACGAGGAGTGTCAAATATTACAAACTAAACGCGGAAATACAACAAAGAGACGGGGTCTCTTCAAATGTTAGCAATGAACAAGTGTTTAACAAAAACTAGCTACTATCGTCTAGAGGTGAACTTCCAGGGACAACGCCCGCTAGCTCACACCCGAACCCCAAAATGTCACAGCCAAAAATCATCCAAGCAAGAAACCTGTTCATCCATGAAAAACATGAATGCCACAGTCAGTGGGGAGTAACTCCGGGTTCTCCCAGCCATATTACCTCAAACGTACACATAAGGTAATACGAAAGTAAAGCATGCATATATATATGTATACATGTGAGTTGCGATAAGAATAAATAGGCAATACGAGATATAAAGATAAGATCATATAGAAATCAAATCCGTAACAATCATGTTATTCCAAGACTCGGGAAAGACACTCTTAGGCAATCGAATACGCTCACTAGGGCTTTGCTCCTCACCGTTAGCGGTATAAGCCGTGTGTATATATGCAGTTGAGACTCCTGACAGACAAACCGGGGGTCAAGTCATAATGAATGATTCACAGGGAAGGAATGCCGGAAGCCATATTATCATCCAAACACGAACCACGACAATGACGGTGTCCAATCAGGCAATGACCATGAACAATATCATGAAATCACGCATTCAAGAACGACACAAGACGACAACTCTCACGGTAAATGAAACGCACTAGCATCGTGTACATGGCAAGTATGATTAAAAGGCGTTCACGGATGACATTTCCCTCCACCCATATACGATGACATTTCGTATAGGTAGACTAATTTCCTCCTGGTAGGACGACGATAATAATACGGTCCTAGTCTAAATCTGGCCAGCCTCTCGGAATAAATCATGTTCCGATTCGACACGCGATGACATTTCGCATCCAAGACCCGGGCTTACAATATATATGCCGAGTACCCCCAATTCGTAGATCAATTCACAACGAGGCGGAAAACGCTCAAGCCTCTAACATGCGTACGCTACAATGAAATAACACCAACCTTTCGCAGTAACATACACATTTGACGGGCCGGGTCGCTCAACGCATAGCGTTCAACTCTCCAACACACGTGTCAATGCCCACTAACACCTGCATTTAGCAGTAGATACCTCTCCGTTCCGACATTCCAGCCTTACGAACGGGAAGTAGCCAAGGGGAATGAGAAATAAAAGCAAAGACGACTAGTGCCAAACCGACTCATTTGTAAAACCCGCTCAAAGTGGGAACTATCGAAAGAAGCCGTCACAAACATTTGATACATGCGAAAAGAGAGATCATATAATCCAAAAAACAATGAATATTATAAGAACATTACGTAAATTATACTGTAACGGATCATGCGAACTATTACAAATCACGAGTTTTAGAAGTTAAAGGAAAAATATACAGCCGTGTTCCAGGCCGGTCTGGAGACCGGCGGCCGGTGGGCCGGCTCAGAACACAGGCAAAATCCCAAAAACAGAGGAAAGGGGTCTGGGCCGGTCAGTCGACCGGCGGCCGGTCGACCGGCTCAGACAATCATACCAAACTCACAACTCCAACACTGATGTGTTCCAGGCCGGTGGATGGACCGGCGGCCGGTGGGCCGGCCTGGAGCACCATATCATGCAAAAACCAAAATTTCCAAATGAGTTTCTGATGTGTTCCCAGCCGGTGGTCAGACCGGCGGCCGGTCGACCGGCTGGGAGCACTTCTTCACCCGTGAGCTTTGCTCACTTAACCAATTCAATCCAATTCTCATATATACTTCTATAATCATCAACAATCAATATATATCATCAATATTCATCATATAACATCATTTACTAATCATAGCATGGTTTCTAATCTTCCTAATCGTATTCTAATACGATTTTCTAGCATATAAACATGTAAAACACGTAAGTAATACCGAGTAACCCTTCACCGTTACCTTCTAGCGTCTCTAATGATCGTCAAGCTCCTCCTCTATTAGGAAATAATCCTTGTCGGGATCTTGGAGGTCGCCACCTACAATTAGATCGTAAAAAGATGAATAAAGTTCATCTTGAGAAAGACGGAATGCTTAAAAAGCGAGAAAGACGATAATTTTATTATCAATACGGATAGAGGAAGGTACGGGAGGAAGAATAAGATAAACTTACGTAAATTCTATCGAGTAACGAAGAAACTACGCCAATTCCAAGATTGAAATCAAAGAGGGAAAAAGATGAGATTTCTTAAGGGAGAAGGAAGTTGTGTTTGATTTGTGTTTAATGAAGAATTAGGTTAAAGAGGGAGTTGTGTGAGATGTGTAGGAAAAGTCAAAGACGATTTCCAAAGTCCAGAAAAGTCAAACTAGACTGAAGACGGCTTTTTCATGAAATCTCGTAGAAATTCCAAATACGAACTCGGAAATTCAAAATTCGACTCGGAACTTAAAAAGCTAATTTAAAACTTAAAATTACTGAGACGCTTTCGTAAAATATTTCTACTAGAAAAATAGGGTACATTTGCGGGTGTTACAATCACCCCACCTTTTAAAAAGTTTCGTCCTCGAAACTTGAGAGTAGAAAACAAAAGTATCAAAGATAAGAATCGGTTTACAAAATTAATACGAAAACTCTTATAAGGGGAATATTTATGAAACGAGGTTCATCTAGAGAACGGTTTAAAGAAGAATTTTCATAAGTGTAAAACTTTACTTACGGATCTCAAGAATGCTCGTCGCGAACGAGAACTCTAATCATCCAAAAAGCAAAGTCGAAATAGTGAAATCGAAATTCAAAACAACGTTAGTAAGTGCAGAACTAGTTATCAGACGCGTCTCTAATAACAAGTGCAAACATCCAACCAAACGCAAAATCCAAATATAAAAGCAAAAGAAATCCATTTTCTCCAAAAAGAGGGTACACAAACCATTTTTAAACTTCTTTGAAACGTTAAATTAGAAATATAATATGGAAATTTGAAAGTTTTATCAAGATAAAAGCAAAATAAGAAGACATTACACGAACGTAACGCGACTCGAACATCGAAATCACAATTCGTGATTCTAAGAGGTACGCCAAAGAGCAAAAAGGACCAAAAAGGGGAAGGATTGAAGAGTAGCGGATTGAGTAAGGATCAATTTGAGGGAAAAGAGAGGAATGAAACACAATACTATCTTCCATCTATGACAATTTAAATGTCGATTGCAACTCGACATCACTAACTCCACGGGTAATCTAGTTCTCAAAAGAGAGCGATTATCCTCTACACGTTCAATCATCAGATTCCTACCAAAATATTTCATAAACATGACACTTCGAGTAACAACTTCCAATTATTCAAATTCAATTAGAATCTTCTAAGTTCCATTGGCACGGTAGACTCCACAACTAACCACCCACATGAAAATCCATTGCGCACTCTAATCTTTTAGCTCCGTCAAAACTTTCCTTAGAACCCACCAACAATATATTTATATCTGGAGAGACATGATCGCTAACAACCATAAGGTAAAAGAGACTTATCATGAAATCCTTTGATTCAAATTATTCCAAAACTCATTATCCTAAATCATTAACAACGAACCTTTTTCATTTTCAAAGGTTCGTTCACAAAACCTCAAGAGAGATTAGTCACAAAATCTCATTTCACTTAAATTTTTGCCATTCATAGAGCAATGCGACCGATCATCAATTTATTTAGTTCTTTCCAACTCTCAATACATCGGTTTTCGCTTATGCCAATAATCCTCAAGTTTTGTCATCCAGTCCAAATTCCACAAAGTCTTTATCCTTGTTAGGGTCCAACACATAAGGACAATAAATTCTTAAGTAATATTTATAGCAACCACTATAATCCTTAACAACAACAATATCATTACGATCTATTCGATCCTCAAGGGGATATTACAATATCAAGATTCAAAGTCTAAAATCACCCAGAGAGGTTCAACTTACTTATCCTCAATTCCTTATAGTCAATTACACATGAATCTAGCTCCATAGGGTGGGTAGGTACCATATTTAGTACATCATCAAAACACAATCACTAACTCCTTACATTAGCTAAAGAGAAAACTACCTCGTAAGAGATTATGGAAAACGAACATGAAACTATGAACGTTAGGAGGCATCATGCAAGAACTACGATCTGATGGAAAAGATGAAGGCGGAAAAGGAAAACGAAATTGATCTAAGGATGTGAACCTACCAATCACGATCTCCGGGTGAGCATTAGCTTCGGCATGGCTCATGACAAAGATAGAACCCTTAGGCTTAGCAGGAGGAGGGCGCAACTTTCGGTCGGGGCAATCCTCGTAACGATGACCACCCTTTTTACAAAAGAAGCAATTGTAAGATCGGTTGGAACAAGGTACACCAGGATGGTATGGTTGTCTACAATAGATACATTGACGACCTTGAACCAGAGGAGCATATGGCCTATGAGTCACATTTGAAGTAGCTCTAGGAATAAAAGGAGCAGGATTCCTTAAATTGGCATTGGAAAAAGGATTAAACCTCCTCTTGTTAGCATAGGAATTAGAGGAAGACGGAATAAACGGCCTCTTCCCATAATCATTTGGCCTAGGAGCATAAGAAGGAGATGGATTATTCATTGAAGCTTCATCCCTAATGGCCTTCATTGAATTTTCAGCCCACAAGGCATCGTCGTAGAGATCTCCAAAGGATGCGATACCCCTTCTCACTTTACTTTGAAGAACGGCATTCAACTTATTACGGTAATAGAATGCACGATCTTCATCATCACGAATAAGTCTCGGCGCAAAGTGAGCGAGCTTATTAAACTCCGTAGTAAAATCTTGAGCCGATAGGTTGCCTTGCTTAAAATCTATGAACTCCTTGAGCCTTTGTTGTTTAAGCTCCTTAGGGTAAAATCTACCCTCCATAAGAGCTTTAAAGCAAGCCCAGTTGAAGTCCTCTTCAAGAGTTGCGGTGGCACTTGTGATAGCCCACCAGTTGTCGGCTTCCCGCACTAGAAAGTGCTTTGCAATCCTCACTTTATCCTCTTCCCTGACTTGGTAAAGATCAAACTGCTTTTCCATCTCCCGGAACCAATCGGATAGCTCCGTAGGATCCGGTTCTCCACCATAAGGCACGATCTTACTCCTCGCAATCTGACCCGCCACCCATGCATAACCACCTTGTTGATTGTCCTCCCTTCTAGGGTGAACTTGGTTGGCATTAGCTAAAGCGGCATCTTGCTGATTCTTCAGCACTTGAGCAAGAGCCTCCATCATAATATTATCAGCTGAACGCGGTCTAACCATCTTCATAAGAGATAAAAACGAATTAAGTTACCCTATCAATTAGCAATAACAAATAGACTACCAATTAAAGTCCTTACTTCTACCCAACTCTCTCATTTATTATTTCAAGGTCAAGTAGTTTAAGTTAGGGTTCACGTGTGTGCGTCGGGAGCGATCAAAGCTCTGATACCAACTGTGACAACCCTCGCGAATGCGGAAAGATAAAACATACAAGCATGTGAAAAGATATGCGGAAATACAGTATTTTAAAAACTTTTATACATGCATTGTAAATAAAACGAGAGGTGTCAAATATTACAAACTAAAAACGGAAATATACAACAAAGAGACGGGGTCTCTTCAAATGTTAGCAAAGAACAAGTGTTTAACAAAAACTAGCTACTATCGTCTAGAGGTGATCTTCCAGGGACAACGCCCGCTAGCTCACACCCGAACCCCAAAAAGTCACATCCAAAAATCATCCAAGCAGGAAACCTGTTCATCCATGAAAAACATGAATGCCACAGTCAGTGGGGAGTAACTCCGGGTTCTCCCAGCCATATTACATCAAACGTACATATAAGGTAATACGAAAGTAAAGCATGCATATATATATGTATACATGTGAGTTGCGATAAGAATAAATAGGCAATACGAGATATAAAGATAAGATCATATAGAAATCAAATCCGTAACCATCATGTTATTCCAAGACTCGGGAAAGACACTCTTAGGCAATCGAATACGCTCACTAGGGCTTGCATCTCACCGTTAGCGGTATAAGATTGATAAGATTGAGACTCGACAGACAAACCAGTCAAGTCATATGATGATCACCAAGAATTCAACATATTATCATCCAAACACGAACCAAGACAATGACGGTGTCAAGTCATGCAATGACCATGAATACAATCATGAAATCACGCATTCAAAGACAACGACACAAAGACGACAACTCTCACGGTAAATGAAACGCACTAGCATCGTGTACATGGCAAGTAGGATTAAAAGGCGTTCACGGATGACATTTCCCTCAACCCATATACGATGACATTTCGTATAGGTAGACTAATTTCCTCCTGGTAGGACGACGATAATAATACGGTCCTAGTCCAAACCTGGCCAGACTCTCGGAATAAATCATGTTCCGATTCGACACGCGATGACATTTCGCATCCAAGACCCGGGCTTACAATATATATGCCGAGTACCCCAAATTCGGTAGATCAATTCACGACAGGGGCGGAAAACAAGCTCAAGCCTCATATCTTGCGGTACGCTACATGCAAATAACACCACCTCGCAAGTACACAACATTTGACGGCCGGGTCGATCAACGCATAGCGTTCAACTCCCAACAACGTCGTCGTATGCCCACTAACACATGCATTTAAGCAGTAGGATACCTCTCCGTTCCGACATTCCAGCCCTACGAACGGGAAGGTAGCCAAGGGAATGAGAATACAAAGCACAAGACAAAATAGTGCTCAAACCGACTCATTTGTAAAAACCGACTCAAAGTGGGAACATATCGAAAACCGTCACAAAACATGTGATACATGCGAAAGAGATCTCATATATCCAAAACATGAATATTATAAGACATTACGTAAAATTATACGGTAAACGGATCATGCGAACTATTATAAATCACGAGTTTTAGAGAATAAAGGAAATGCATACAGCCGTGTTCCAGGCCGGGCAACAGACCGGCGGCCGGTGGGCCGGCTCAGAATACAGGCAAAAACCCAAAAACAGAGGAAAGAGGTCTGGGCCGGTCAGTCGACCGGCGGCCGGTCGACCGGCACAGAACATCACAACAAAACCAACACTTCAACACTGATGTGTTCCAGGCCGGTGGGTTGACCGGTGGCCGGTTGGCCGGCCTGGAGCACCATATCATGCAAAAACCAAAATTTCCAAATGAGTTTCTGATGTGTTCCCAGCCGGTGGTCAGACCGGCGGCCGGTCGCCCGGCTGGGAGCACTTCTTCACCCGAGAGCTTCCAAAACTCAACCAAATCATTTCCAAATCATTTCAATTCTCATATATACTTCAAATAATCATCACCAATCAATATATATCATCCATATTCATCATATAACATCATTTACTAATCATAGCATGGATGCTAATCTTCCTACTCGTAATCTAATACGATTCTCTAGCATATAAACATATAAAACACGTAAGTAATACCGAGTAACCCTTCACCGTTACCTTCTAGCGTCTCTAATGATCGTCAAGCTCCTCCTCTATAAGGAAATAATCCTTGTCGGGATCTTGGAGGTCGCCACCTACAATTAGATCGTAAAAAGATGAATAAAGTTCATCTTGAGAAAGACGGAATGCTTAAAAAGCGAGAAGGACGATAATTTTATTATCCAAACGGATAGAGGAAGGTACGGGAGGAAGAATAAGATAAACTTACGTAAATTCTATCGAGTAACGAAGAAACTACGCCAATTCCAAGATTGAAATCAAAGAGGGAAAAAGATGAGATTTCTTAAGGGAGAAGGAAGTTGTGTTTGATTTGTGTTTAATGAAGCATTAGGTTAAGGAGGGAGTTGAGTGAGATGTGTAGGAAAAGTCAAAGACGATTTCCAAAGTCCAGAAAAGTCAAACTAGGCTGAAGACGGCTTTTTCATGAAATCTCGTAGAAATTCCAAATACGAACTCGGAAATTCAAAATTCGACTCGGAACTTAAAAAGCTAATTTAAAACTTAAAATTACGGAGACGATTTCGTAAAATATTTCTACTAGAAAAATAGGGTACATTTCCGGGTGTTACAA
>JAIUZE010048011.1:0-31770 GCA_022085475.1 Heliosperma pusillum | reverse complement strand
ATCAATACGGATAGAGGAAGGCACGGGAGGAAGAATAAGATAAACTTACGTAAATTCTATCGAGTAACGAAGAAACTACGCCAATTCCAAGATTGAAATCAAAGAGGGAAAAAGATGAGATTTCTTAAGGGAGAAGGAAGTTGTGTTTGATTTGTGTTTAATGAAGAATTAGGTTAAAGAGGGAGTTGTGTGAGATGTGTAGGAAAAGTCAAAGACGATTTCCAAAGTCCAGAAAAGTCAAACTAGACTGAAGACGGCTTTTTCATGAAATCTCGTAGAAATTCCAAATACGAACTCGGAAATTCAAAATTCGACTCGGAACTTAAAAAGCTAATTTAAAACTTAAAATTACTGAGACGATTTCGTAAAATATTTCTACTAGAAAAATAGGGTACATTTGCGGGTGTTACAATAATGGTAGTGTGTAAGGGTGGTTATGATGATTAAAGTATGGAAGATATGTCACTATCAAATAGTTGATTGTGTGTTAGAAAAGAATAACACACAAGCTTCTTCCATGTGCTTAAATCCGGTCCATTATGCCCTATAATGGTCCATTTTGATTTTTGATATTTGTCCCACAAATACTTATTAATCATATGCTTAATTATCTAGTATAATTAAGTGTTAATTTGATCATAAAACAATTATATGACTCAAATTAATAATCAATATCTACTTAACTTTTAAGTTATATTTTACCATTATATCAATATATAATGGGTCCTACAATACCCAGTTAACTTATTTTACAACTCCTTGTAAATATAATTAACTAATTACCTCTACCTCAAAATATATGCATAACCTCAACTAATTTAATGAATTAACGATTAATCACTAAATTAAATCTTATTTAATCGTATTAAAATAAGACATAAAATTTATTCAGTCAGTTATCGTATAATTGACTAATAAACTTAAAAGGAAATGAGTTCCTAACTCAATTCTCAATAAATAACTCTCGTAACTAAACGTACATATCAAATATATGTAATGCACTAATTAAACTGTATCATATACAAATAATTAGTATTCTATTTGGGTCTCATCCTATAGGTGTGACCTAAAGGGATCAGTTGATCACCGCCGTCATATGACAATAACGTCTAACTCTAGTCAGCCGAGCGTTACCGATTTACGTTAATAAACTGACGTGGAGTATAAAAATATACTAATCATGCCACATATATTTCAAATGAGATTTATGATAAGTGAATATTTGTATGATTTTAACCCCCAATTTAGCTCGGTTTTGTATGTCATTTGTGCTTTGCTAAGCCATTTTATGAGCTAATATCGTCTTCTAGGCGAATTCCTATGTTCTAACCTGTTTTGTAGGGAAAGTGACGTTTGTACGCCCTTTTGCTATATTCCCGAGCATTTGCCTAGAACCTGACGATTTGAGAAGCAAGCTTGACCATGTGAAAGGCATTTCAAGAAGGTTCACTAATTCAAAAGAGAGAAGAAGTAAAGACGATGTCGCAGTTGTCGGAAGATCAATCAGTTAGGCGAAGAATTCATCGTTTTACATCAAACCCTATCAACAAACCCGACTCAAGAGGTCAAGGGGGATGATGGAAGTCAAGTCATATGCAAGGGGAGATGAAACGAGAGTCAAAGCTTCTAGAATGCAACTTACCCGATCGGGTAATTGTGTACCCGATCGGGTATCCCTGCTGCTTCGAGCAAATTGCTTCAACTTCCTCCTTTTGTCCTATATGTTCAATGCACGACCCCTTCCCCACGAAACCCTAATGCTATATAAAGGATGCTCCAGCCACTCTTCTCAACACATCCTCTTTACAATAATCTCTTCTCTTCTTAAACTTCTCTTTAGATTAGGAGGAGGGAGAACTAGCCTCCCTTCTCTCATTTTCTTCTTCTTTAGTTCTTAGTTTATTTCTGTCCTTTCTACATCAAAATCTTAGTTTAGATCAATAAGAATTTCAATCTTTGTAATCTACTTTGTTGGGTTCAAGTGTTGTAATTCAAGGAACGATTATTCTATGCAAGGGATTTCTATTATTGTTATCACTTTCGTTGTTGATCGTCACCTAGGTATTTCTATTTTATCCTTTGTTTAATGTCTTTATGTTTTCCATTTGATTGTTATTTTCTATCCATGTTATCTTAGATTCATTTTAGTACCGTTATAATCGTCATTTCATTTCATTAGATTTTCAATTTAGCGTCGTTATTATCGCCATATAAAGAGTCTTAAACTATTGTCAAAAACAAAATAAACATGTCTAGCCTAGTTCTTGTTATTTACTTCATCTTAGATTTAGACATCGCCATGAGTGAGTAGTCACCTTTCTAGGGTGTAGGGTAGCCATGTTAGATTGATTAAAATATGATAATTGGATAAAAGAAATTGTGCTTTTAAAACATTGTGTCTATGCATGTTTGGACTATAACGATAGTTGACGATTTCTGATCAAAATCATTGACTAGAATGGAATTTTTTTCCAAGGTAGAGATACGTGTATTGAATAGACAAAGCATGACATGGTAGATTAAGACCTAGTAAATTGCCTAAAAGCCTGCTAGACCATGTGATCTATGATTGTAATGAACACATCATTCTACGAACTCACAATGAATTATTTGCATGTTCCATATCCAATTTCATCAATATGTCAATCTACATGAGAGAACCTACTTCCCTAGATGCTTTTCATTATTGTTAATTCATCATTTGCTTTATTGCTTTCATCTTCAATTGCTTTTATTTTGTTTTCATTTATGCTTTTTGTTAGTTTAGACATCATAATCCCAAAACCCAGATATTCGTTAGATAAGACCAAATTGCGAGACATTTCACATTCTATAGGAAACACCATCTCCCTGAGGATCGACCCCTACTCCTCTAATTATATTAATTTGTTACTAGTATAAAACCCGCGCGAATACGCGGTTTTTTAAATAATGATATTAAAGAGTTTAATAATTATATACTTGGTATAGTAGTATTAATTCCCTTTGAAATGAAATTATAAAATTTAGTAATAAAAATGTCTTGTATTAAGAGATAAAAAAAAGAGAAGGCTCAACAATTTTACTCCGTCATATAAGATTTTCGTTTTTACTTAAACTATTTGTTACCTATTTTCATAATATGTTATTAAATCATTATATAAACTAAAGAAGTAATATAAACATTAATTAATGACCTTAATAATACAACCAAATAAGATATGTGTTGTAATAAATATACTTATGTATATGTTAAATTAAAAAATTAACCAAAATCTAATGTTTATAGATAGCATGGAGAAGAGACAGATAATAAGCTAAAGTGTAAGGATATATATATATTATATGTAAAATTTTTGTTTTAGATATAAAAATAATCTATGAATACTCTCAACTTCTAGTATTTTTGTATAATAAGACAAAATTTTAGAATTAATTAGAAAATGTTTCCTCGAAAAGTATTCGTGATCATCACGTTTATTTTTAAAATAAAAGTAGTAAAATATTTCAATTACATCATAAGTTGGATTTCAATCTAAAAGATTGGTCTCATTACTAACTAACATATTCTAAGCTATAAGTATAAAGCCCAACCCAACCATAAATTTTATGTTTTAGGCGGGAAAATTAAAGCTTGACTTAATCTTTTTGTAGTAGGGGGATTAGCCTAGTATGGGTAATTTATCTTTGTATCGGGCTCGCGACAAGCACGATCAATTTATTATATAAATGCACTATTGTGGAGGACACTTACTCCAACAATCTCCCACTTGTCCGATACAAGTTGTGCATGTAGCAACACCATTGCAGAGGACTCCTATTCCAACAATACTTGTTTCGACAAGTTGTGTGCTACCGATTCTCTTGTCTTTTTGGTGTCACATCCTCCCACTCATTGCAAGGTGTCTTACAGGTCGCACTTGAAATTGGAAATTATAAATAGAGTGGTTTTCTCGATCTGGGAGAGTAATTGTCTGACCGGAAAATCTACGAGAGATCTCTTCCGAGCGTGGCCACGCATTTCCAGTTACTACTCCTCGAGTGGCGCGAAGATGTTAATACCCAACGTGGGTGGACAATTCCTGTTGACCCATCTTACACTGTATGATGCTGATCACCATGACCCAGAAGATGTCCATCGGCCTCCTTTCACGGCACGACCTAGGACAAAAATCAAAGTCAATCGGAAACTACACTGACTCAAGTAAATGGTCGCCAGTCTAAAGAATCGACTCATAGGAATAAAAATAGAAATTCCCGCCACGACCAGGCTTCAACAATTTTGATAAGGGACTCTATTATGGTCACTGCCCGATAGAGTGTCTCAACAGTCTGTCTATGTAAACGACCAGTCATCTCCATGACCCCATGGTGCTGAACCAACCATCGATCGACTTCCAATCTAGTCACTTCGAGACGTCACCTCAAATGAGTGACTAGGGACAAAACACTAAGTTCATCCTGTTCACTTGAATTGGGTTCAACTTTTCTTTCAACCAATTCGGATAAACAAAGTATTAAAATTTAGTCAAACTAAATAAGGAGTTTTTTAATGAAACTCTAACAATGAATGCGATTATCTAATATTTGGAAAAATTGATACGTTATCAATAATTTCATATCTCATAATCTCTAGTAATTCAGGTACATATTTCAATCCCATTGAAATGACATGACTATCATGTTCAGCCTGCAAAAGCATAGCTAATGGATTAGCAATACTTGCATCTCTCCCATCGTTCTGATCGTTATTTCTTTTTGTCTACGTAATCTCATATTACATAAAACTTTCTGAGTACGTGTCTAGGTTTGAATCTAGACTTAGGACTTTTGGCCTAAAGGTAGCTCCCACTGTTTTACCAGTATCATGGGATAGGATATACAACTATAGGAACTACTTCTAGTCCCTCCAATAATGTCGAATCCAAGCTACTTTCATATGCATCATCATATGATGCAATGTACTCCATTTCCGTTGTGAAATCCGCAATGATAAACTGCCTGGAACACTTCCAGCAGATACATGACATTTATATTTGAAAATTTCACTCCTACTTGGAACCTTTCCAATAGTCTTTTCTGCTTGGAACTCTTCCAACAGATAAATCTTCTATAAAACACAGCCATTTCGTGATTTCAAATCACTTTGATCAGTTTGGAAACTGAAGTCTGTGTAACCCTTACACGTAACTCATTTTAAACTCCAAACACATGGAACATATCTTTTAGTCCTTCGCAAGTACTAAGGATGTTCTTTATGGCTATCAATTGACTCTCACTTGGATTTGATTGCAAATGATTCGTCATACTCAAAGCATGCGAAATGTCGGATTGGGTATACATCACAGCGTATATAATTGATCCCGCAGCGGAAGCAAAAAGGAATCAATTTATCATGTGTTCAACTTCCTTGAACCAGTCAAAGATCTTATCAATATAAGAATTTTGACTCAACGCTAATATCCTTTTAAATTTATCTCCATAAATCCAGATATCTAAGAGATGTATTCTATTTCTCCAAAAATCTTCCATCATCTAAAATGATCAATATGTCTCCACATATAAGACTGATGAAAACCATATTACTCCCACTAAACTTCATGTATCAACATAATTCCTCGAGATATCGAGAAATATATTATGACATGATTGTCACACTAATTCCAACTCTTTAGTGCTTACTTAAGACATCCTCTTAAGCTTGCAAAATTAACTTAGGATAATTAGGATCTACGAACCCACAGGTGGATATAAAATATTCTACCTCTTCTAGAATCGTATTCATGAAGGTGGTTCTTGAGATCCAATTGTTATCATACTATTATGAAATGATGTAATCGCTAAGTATATTCAAATGGATCGAAGAATTAAGGTTGGTGCAAAACTCTTTGCCTACCAATTTATCTTTGAAAACATTTTAATGTTCATCCATGCAAATTTCGATCTTAAAAATCAATTTACATTGAAGAGGTCGTACTTCTTCAAGTAAATTTTACCAGGTCACATACCTGACCATCATGCATGTAGTCCATTACGAATCGCATGACTCTTAGCCATAGCAAGAAGTTGGGACTAGAAACAGTCTTTTATAAGTCACAGATTAGAATTCATCACTTATTAAGGAGTGATAAAATTCCACCTGACCTCTTAGGTTCCGAAGAAACAACTACTGAACCAGTAATGAGGAAACGTTTTCCGTACCATATGCTCAGTTTGTGGCTCTTGAAACATTTTCTCCCACTCCATCTTATCAAGAAATAATCGTATTTTTATTGAAAGACAGCATCACGAGTCACAAACGCTTTGTTCTCGTGGTCAATGTAGGATTATTGAGCACTTGTTTCATTCGGATAACTTACAAATTAGGTACGCTACCCACCCATATCGTATATGGAATGAAATCAGATTATTTTAAATGTGGTTTAATATGGTGGGAAAAGAAATAGCAGATTAAATATATTAAGATCCCAAGGTTAGTCAAAAGGCTCAGTTTGACACGACAAAGACAAAACCATATCGTATAAGGTTATGTTTCTCTATTCAACAACACCTTATCTCATAATGTGTGTTAGAGAAGTTAACTCGTGAAACTATTTCACAATACTTTTGGTGAAAATCAAAGTCAATACTTAGATATTTATAGTTACGATTTAGTCGTAAGTCCTTTATCTAATACTCTTAGTGGTTAACTACTTCACATTGAAGCTCTTTGAACTTTTCAAAGATTTATCTTAGCACCTCATTAAGTAGAATCAAACATAATATCTACTTAAATCGTCAGTAAATAAAGTGAAGTAATCATTACCATCTCTGATTGTGTTTGTTATTGGACCACACATATTCTTATGTAATATGGCCAATAACTTACTAGTTCGATTTCCTTTTCAATAAAAGGGGAACGAATCTTCTTGCCTTGAATACAAGATTCTCACACACCATAAGATTCAAAATCAAATGTTTTAGGGGTGCTACACAATCCAGAATTAAGATTAGATATTGGTCACCAATTTTTTAGCCTTTTTCAATCTATATGACAAGTAATTTCTAGTTTAGGTCAAGAATATAATTACCTTTGATTGGTATGGGATAACCATTGACCAAGTATAGGCATAAAAAGATACAACGCTTGTTCCATTCACAAATGTGAAACACTTGTGTCGTACACTAAAGTGGATACTATATTCTTTATTTAGAGGTCATGTACATAATAACGTTTATTAAAGTATATCTCTAAATCCAAAACTAGATTGATCACATTATAACTTTTATATGTCTATATAGAAATAAAACTACAATATTTATATTTCCTTTTTAGGTCGACATTTAGTCATGGTTAGTCGTTGCACGATTTATTATATGTATTGAATACATTGATGAAAACCATAATGGGTATCTAATAACCAAAATTGCATTTTAGCAAAATAAATGTCGATCATATAGATATTATGGGTGAAAATAGTTCACCCAATTTCTAACTCTTTAGAAAACTTAGGGCAAATTCTTTTCTTGCGTCCTACACTGTAAGAATAGAATCATCAAAGGTTGGGTTTGACACCTTACTTGGGTTTTGACTGTACTATTCAAAATATCCTTGCTTTTTTCCTTTGCCTTGTGCCAACATCGTACCAACCTACTCTTGAACCTCGTCATATTCTTAACAATCAAGAATAAAACATCTTTCCTAGAGCTCCCACTTACTTTCATGAATCTCTACTTAGACAAGTAGTTTAGAATTATTATGAAGACTATTCTTCATTTCATTCATGGTTTTACCTTAAAAAAAAGATAAACCTTTCATGAAGTGTCTACGGTATTTGGTTATTCACGATTTCAAATAAATCGATTAACCTAGTCATCCCAACTGATTTGACCTCTTTTGAAGTAAGCCTCGATAAGGAGCATTATGACGTCATACCAAAAATAATAAATATTTTCTTTAGAGCAAAAAGATTGATGCACCATTGTAATAAGAAGACGTCACTAAAACAAAATCAAAACGTTTTTCACTAAGTATGACTTATTCATATACTCTTCATAAGAGACATTTGCAGTGGTGAATATGAGGATCAAAAAGAAAAATTCATTTTGTCTTTAGCTATGGTGGTTTAAACGGAGATTATTTCGCAATCAAAAAATGATACCGTATATGATAATGGAAACTCCTTTCCATGATTGAACGGATTTACAAGTTTGTAGAAGGATAAATATTTGTCATTGCGCGTGTAAAATAAATATCAACCGAAAATAAACATTCATTGCTTATATATAATTCACTTGTAAAACAATTTTAAACAAGTCACTCATATAATGACCCCTTACGAAATTATATAAATGATTCCAAGACCCATCTTTAGACAAAAATAGTCATCGTATGCTACCTTTATCTAAAAATGGTAAGTCAATACTTGACTAATTCTACCCTTAGAACTCTTGGTTGACGGATTTCAACTAAATCCATCTCCTAGTCCCAAGATAACGCTTATCTCGTTGAGTCCAATCCAATTTTAGATTGTGATCGTATCACCCTACTTACCCGAGGTAAAAAGGGACCCACGAGCGTGGTAGCCCTAATGAACACGGGATTCATAGGTGTTACTAATTGGTAAGGATAATCTCAATTTTTTAAGTCATGTGAGAGGTCTTGTCAATTTAGTTATTAATTCCCTATAAGCGAACTAAGTCGGTGAATTTTGAATAACTTTGAATTGACAATCGAGAAATAAAAATGCATGTTGGCGATTTTGGCATGAGCGAAAAACGTAAAGCAAGTAAATAATAAATACTAGTATGCCCACCTAGCTAATCTAATTAACTAATAGATTACAAAATCAGAAACCAACTCCTTGGCGCCTTGCCTCTTCATGGCACCGTCTTTTGGAACACCGACTTCGGGAATCTCCGTTTTCATAATAATTAATTAATAATTAATTACACTGACATTGTACGCGATCTTAAGGTGAATGTTCCTTTTGCAGATCTTTTATTAAAGGTACCCTCTTACTTGAAATTTATGCGTGAAATTCTTTTACGTAAGAGGTCAGTCGATACTGTAGAGACTGTAGCTTTGACTGAGGAATGCGCCGCGTTCCTCCAGATCAAATGCCCACCTAAACTGTCCGACCCAGGTAGCTTTTCCATACCGTGTCATATAGGTACCTATCTTATAGATAATGCTTTATGTGACCTAGGAGCTAGTGTTAGCGTCTTACCTTTGTCTTTAGCCAAACGGTTAGGCTTTACCAAGCTTCAGTGTACCAACATGACGGTGCAAATGGCAGATATGACCTTGTCCCGACCTTTAGGAGTCATAGAGGATGTTCTTGTGCAAATAGGGAGATTCTTTATCCCGGTCGATTTCATAGTACTAGACATACCTGAGGATTCTCACACTCCATCATTTTGGGAAGATCGTTCTTGCATACTGCGCAAGCGGTTATTGATGTTGGGTTACGGACATTGACTTTTCAGATAGGTGGGGAGAACCTAGTTTTCACTCAGTCGCATGCTAGTAAAGGTCCTATGCTTGTTTCACCATGTCACGCGCTTCCCTTAGCTGACATTACCCCTGGTTTATTTACGCATGACAAAGCTTCGGTTCTTATAGAGCCTATAGCTCCTGTGTGTGATATTCCTATTGCTACCGTTACACCTCCGCCCCAGCTTGGGAGCGAATTGGAGGAACGTGCTGTTTTGTGTTGTCTTACAGATAATAGATCGGCGGCATTGGAGCTGAAGAAGGGAGAGCCATGTTCGCATGATGGCATCAAGAAGAAGTCCAAGAAGGACCAAGGAGTTCGCACATATTCGAGTGATTCGGAAGTGGAGCTAGACTCCAAGAAATTATCGTATGTGTGGAGAAAGAAGTCGGAAATTACCGCTGCTGAGGGTAATTCCGCAAGTCAGAGGCCTGACGGTGGCCTTGTCGCAAAACTATTTGGTTATTAGCCGGGTTTGCAACCCCGTGCAATTTGTAAAAAACAATTTATTTCGTTTTCGTTAGACAATTAGACTATTTACTTAGATTAGACTATTACGTTATAATCCGTAGTTTAGATAAACAATTGCTTTTCCTGTTAGACAATTTTTGGTATTTTTCTGGGTATCGTTTTGTATCGTTTTTGCAGGAAAAGAAGCGGAAATCAATTGCTAAAAGTCGAAGGCTGCGCAAATTGGAAAACCAGTCGATCGAGTAAACTGAGGATCATCAAAAGAAAACCACTCGATCGAGTAAATCAGATCTACTCGATCGAGCGGTCCTGCCTGACAAAAGTCCTCGATCGAGTAAAATTTCTACTCGATCGAGCAAACTAACCTACCTTTATAAGAGAAGTCTTCGATCCCCTTTCAATTTACTCGATCCCAATTCCCCTTTGTTCTTCATCTTTCGATTTTTCTGCATAATCTTACCTGCAATTCGTGTTAGTATCCAAATTAATTGTGGACGGAGGCAAATGATGGGAGACGGTGATGTTAGCTCCCCAGTTTGATGCTGGTTTGGGGAAGCTATTATTTTGTAAGTTTTTCTGTTTATTTTTTTTCATTCTTTGTATATATTTCATCCCTTAGGAACATGAATTAGGTTGTTTTTCCCTTTCCCTTATATGCTATTGTGCTGTAACCAATGAGGACATTGTCTGTTTTGGTTTGGGGAGGTGTTTTGCATCCTTTTGCGTCTGCATTTGCATTTGTATTGCATTCACATTTACAATTCATGTTAATTAGAAAAAAAATTTGAAAAAAATCAAAAATATCACGTTTATTTTTGCATATAGTTGAGTCGGATTGGAGTCTTGTTCATGATGAAATTGCACTACAAGTCTATCCTACGCTATTCCTTGCACCATTCTTGACTTACTAAGTAAAATCGAAGTAGTGAACTATTGAATTTTGTCTTGGAATTTAAATTTGATTATTAGAGTTGACTCAACATTTTGGCAAACTACTTTTATATTCTGAGTTTTAGAGCCTATAACTGGTGACATCTATGACCAGTTCATCTAGGAGAGAGAGTAGTTACTCCCCACATCTCGTGTCATTTGCTTGTATATGAACTTTGATTTCTTATTGCCTGCACGCAATGGGTTTGTGGTCGGTATTACGTATTTTGAGAATATTTGCATCTCCCTTTTCCTCATTTTACCCCATTAACTCCACATAAAGCCATATCTGCCTGTTGCCCTTAACTACATTCTAAACTGAGCCTACCTTTGCCGAGCTAGTTTATTAGTCGAGGTATATTTTACCGTTGTATCAGTTTTTGGCTCGTTTTCATTGTTTGGAGTGGGTATTTGCGAGAAAAAGAAGAGAAGTGATTAGTTGTGCCTCGATCGAGCAGCTAGTAGCTCGATCGAGCAGATTTTGATGTTTGTTGTCTCAATCGAGTGACTTATTTCACTCGATCGAGGGGTTTTTCCCTCGATCAGCCAAGAAATAAAAAAGAAAAAGAAAAGAAAGAAATTGAAAAAAATGGAAAAATATAATGAGAAAAAATAATTGGCTTAAATTTGTTATTTACACCTCCTATGCTTATCATTATTTGTCGAGGTGTTTCATGGGATTTTTGTTGTTTATGCCTAGATATGTTAAGGCATCGAGCTCAATTTTTGATAGTTGGAAGAATGGAACGAGTTCTATTACGGTCTTGTTAGGAACTAGCTTGGCTATTTACCCTCACATTTCCATTAATTGTTTTGCCCCTTCTTACCAATTAGCCTCACATATAGAGTAGGCGGTGGGCCGTGCCGTGCCGGCCCGCACCCTGGCCCGTCGTGCCTACCCCAAATTTTGGCCCGGTCAAGGCCCGGTCCGTCGGTCCACTGGACCGTGTCGTGCCGGCCCGACCACCTCTACCCGCTGCCGCAGCCCGGCCATTGGCCCGGGAAAATCGGGCCCGTGCCGTGCCTGGCCCGTGGGCTCGGTCGTGCCTGGCCCGGGCCGGCCCAATGTAATATTTTTTTAAAGAAAAAAAAATTGATTTTTTAATAAATAAATTATGAATAATGAATAAGAAATATTAATAATGATTTAAAACTATATAATTTATTAGTTACTTAATTAATAATGTATAATCAACTAAATATTAATGTAATTAGTTATAAATATTAACGTAATTAATTATAAATTCGAATGAGACCCCGTGCTTGAGCCGTGCCGCCATGTCAGTCCCGCCGTGCCTATCTCGGGCCGTGCCACCACGAGCCCGTGCCGGGCCGTGCCTTGGCACGGGGATTTCTCTATTAGCCGCGCCGTGGCCCGCCTCCCTAACCGTCGTGCCGGACCCGTGCCTGCCCGAACTTTCGCTCGGGCTCGTGTCGTGTTGGGCCAGGTTCGTGCCGGACCCGTGCCGCCCGTCGTGCATTTGGCCCGACTGCCAACTCTACTCACATATCCATATCTTTGGAAATGTTCGGCACGTGATTGTCCTTGAACGGTGGTTATGCGTGTGTACGGTGCTTGAATCATCTTTCATATTAGTTAGCAATGGATGTTGTGTCGGTCGTAGTCTAGGTGAGTGACTATATTTTCTTCTCTCTTTCTTATACATATTTACTTACCATTTGCTTGTTGAGAGAAGAGTGACCCGTGAGAGTCCGAATTTGGTTGAGTCTTGCAAGGTCGAAAGTCTAATTTATTCCCAAGATTGTATAAATTCGTTCACTTTCGTATTAAGCTTTGTAGCGATTGAATGAGTGCATTAAACTGTTTAACATTGACTTGTAGCTAGCTCTGAGACTTACTCCATTCCCCTAGGTTTATTTTGTTCCATATAGCTGCATTTAGTTTGCTTGAGGACAAGCAAAGGTTTGGTTTGGGGAAGTTTGATGCGTGTATTTTATATAGACTTTTTAGTCCATTTATGTACGCATTTCTATGTCATTTAAGTGATATTGCGTCACTATATGCCCCTATTTGGCTACTTTGCACTTTCATTATCATTTTTGTAGGTACAAGCTGCGTAGTAGCGGAAACCGAGCCAAAACAGTCCACTTTGCATGCATTTAGGAGAATGGAAGGAACAGAACAGAAGCTCTTGCATTGGAAAGCGTGAACCCGCTTACAATCAAGTCCGAGGCCATGACCAACGTTACATGACAAGCCAGAAGACCTCGATCGACTATACCTTTGGTCGATCGAGGAGAGTTGAAGTAAGGAAGACCTCGATCGAGCTATATCTTTGCTCGATCGAGTGGTAGCTGTTAACAAGTTGGTCGATCGAGAGAAGGAAGTCTTCGATCGACTGATTTCCTCAAATAAAGATCTCGAACGAAGGGTATTTTCCCTCGATCGAGTGGAACCTACCACGGGCCTTAAGTCGGTAGAATAATTTGGGTTTAGAGTCGTGTTATGCATTATATAAGAATCTTATTCACGTCATTAGGGGGGATTATTCATTCATTATCGATTAGCGGACACTTAGCATTAAACATTAGTTTCTGAACTTTATTAATCTTTAGTTTACATTCGGGTTTTTATCGACGTGGATTTGTTCTTTACGCCGGATTGCTAAGATTGTAAAATCTTTTCTCTCTTTTATTCTTAACCTTTGTTTTAGTCTTAATTACTGTTTACCTTTCTTAATTGCTGCGTTATTGTTGTTCATGCTTGTTAATTACGATTATATCATGTCTAATGTCATATGTTTAATCGTCTTTATTAGCATCGTTAATAGTATGAGTAGCTAATTTCCTTGTATGTTAGGATGAGGAAAACTGTAGTAAAGGCATGATAGGATAAACTATTTTAGTTAATCTTGAATATGAGAATCGATCTAAGCAATTTAATTGAGGTTAGTCAAATGAGTGCACGCAGGAGACTAGCTAGGTAGTTAACCCCGACCTGGATCGAGAGATTGGAAGGGAAAGGCTTGCTTAGAATTGATAGGTGCGTGACTCCTAAGAGGACGCGAGTTAATTAGGAAAATCCCTAGGGTGGTTTGAGACCGAGAGGAGAAAACCATTGCCCTTCTCATTGATAGATTGACTGACTTAGTTGACCCGTAGATGCCGATATTGCAGTGAACCGAATCCTAGCATATTCTCTTTTATTTGATTTATTTCATATTAATTTCTACCTTTATTTCTCTTCCTTAAATCTTATTTAGTTTAGCTTAAAACCATTTCAAAACCCCTAGATTATGACTGGCAGATTTAGATTATAGTTAGTTAGTTTCCTCCCTGTGGAGATCGACCCTACTTCCGCTATCTTCTTAGTTAGTAGACTTAGGCTTTTATTTTTGGTGTATAACGACACGCATCAAATTTTGGCGCCGTTGCCAGGGAGGCAATTTAATTTTCTGTCTATTTATTTCTGTCTCGTCTTAAGGAATTTCTAATTCCTTAAGACTGTTCTTATTTATTCTCTCTATAGTTGTGTATGCGTAGGTCCCAAAGGCTCGAGTTAGTGGAAGCTGATCCAGAGCCCGAAAGAACCTTCTTACGCAGAAAGAGAGGGTTTGATAAGACACTCTGAGTACTTTTGAATCCGTCTTCGACAGTTTTATTTTCGAGAAAGATTCGACTGTTGAGACTACTGTATCAGCAAAGATGCCTGACATTGCTAGTCACTCTGAGCCCACCGCTGCATGTATACCTCAGGGATTCAAACTTACAACGGACGAAGATGGAACTTCTTTCGATCTTCGTCCGTCTTATATCAAGCTTGTCCAGCAGGACAAGTATAGGGGTGTGGCTGGGGAGGATCCGAGGAAGCATATGGAGACCTTTGCTGATTACTGCTCTTCTATTCTGGTTTCTAAAGGGGTGACACAAGACAAGATCAAGGAGGTCTTGTTTCCCTTTTCTCTTACCGACAATGCCAAAGACTGGTTGAAGAATCTGAATAGAGAAGAACTAGGTATTACCGACTGGGCTACACTTGCACTGGCCTTCTACAAGAAGTATTTTCCACCACAAAGGACAAATGCTTTGAGGGGTCATATTACAAATTTCAAGCAAACGGTTCATGAAAATCTCTATGAGTCCTGGGATCGATTTAAGACGCTAGTGAGGTCTGTTTCTCACCATGGGTTCGAACAGTGGTTTCTATAAAACCAGTTTTACAACGGGTTATATGATGATCATCGAGCTATTCTAGATGCCGCATCTAACGGGAGATTCCAGAAGGAGATAGATGATGATAAGGGTTGGAAGCTGATAGAGGAGATGGCAACCCATTGTGCTGAATATGGTAATCCGCGAAGAGGTACACGGACAGTAGCTAGTGTTGATTCTGACGGTCTGGATGCTAAATTTGATAAACCTAATGCCAGACTTGACAAATGGGAGAAGCAAGCTGCAGATAACCAGCAGACGGTTCATTTGCTGCAGCGAGATGAAGTGATCACTTGTGAAAGGTGTGGCGAAACTGGTCACACGACTGTAGATTGTTTTGCAGAAAAGGAGCAAGTATGTTCATTTCAACAATAAAGTCAAGGGGGTGGGTACTATAATCAGGGGAATATCTATCCCAATTTGAGATGGACAAGCCAGAATGTCCTAAATCCTACTCCTCCACCACAGCAGCCGACGTATCACCCGCCGCACAAGCAAGGATTCCAAAAAATCCAGTCTTCACAGCAAGCTAGTTCCTCATCTGGAGGAATTTCAGAAGTTGGGGAGCTAAAGTCGATGATACAAGCTTTAGCTATCCAATTGAGCAAATCTGATCAAGCAACGAATGCTACGATTAAGCTTTTGGAGTCACAGATTGATGAATTGGCGGGAGCTAGATCGACTAGGCAACCTGGCCAGTTACCGTCTCAGACCGATAAGAACAAGGAGACACTGAACATGATTACTCTGAGAAGCGGTCCCGCTTATGACAGTCCTGCTGGTACCATTGCTGATATCTCTGGTGCGCATCCCAATGTTGCGAAGGCTGATGCTGGTAATGTCATCGATCGAGGAGTTTGTTCTACTCGATCGAATGAATTGAAGGAAAACTTACTCGATCAAAAGGTTACTGTTGGTCGATCGAGTTAATTAGATAGGCAGTTGGTCGATCGAGAGAGTACAGTTGCTCGATCGAGTAGTTTGAATGATGATGCTGCTCGAACGAGCAATTTGAGTTCTAATAATGATCGATCGAGTGACATTGATACTCGATCGATGGGTCCTAATGAGCGAGAAGCTCGATCGAAGGGGTTAAGCAAGCGAATGATTAATAACGCGATTGTCAAGGATACGCAACGTGGATCAGCTGACATTCCAGTTCCGTTTCCTGGTCGGTTAAAGAAGGCTAAGGTCGAGAAGGAATTTGCTCGGTTCGCTGACATTGTACGCGATCTTAAGGTGAATGTTCCTTTTGCAGATCTTTTATTAAAGGTACCCTCTTACTTGAAATTTATGCGTGAAATTCTTTTACGTAAGAGGTCAGTCGATACTGTAGAGACTGTAGCTTTGACTGAGGAATGCTCCGCGTTCCTCCAGATCAAATGCCAACCTAAACTGTCCAACCCAAGTAGCTTTTCCATACCGTGTCATATAGGTACCTATCTTATAGATAATGCGTTATGTGACCTAGGAGCTAGTGTTAACGTCTTACCTTTGTCTTTAGCCAAACGGTTAGGCTTTACCAAGCTTCAGTGTACCAACATGACGGTGCAAATGGCATATATGACCTTGTCCCGACCTTTAGGAGTCATAGAGGATGTTCCTGTGCAAATAGGGAGATTCTTTGTCCCGGTCGATTTCATAGTACTAGACATACCTGAGGATTCTCACATTCCCATCATTTTGGGAAGACCGTTCTTGTATACTGCGCAAGCGGTTATTGATGTTGGGTTACAGACATTGACTTTTCAGATAGGTGGGGAGAACCTAGTTTTCACTCAGTCTCATGCTAGTAAAGGTCCTATGCTTGTTTCACCATGTCACGCACTTCCCTTAGCCGACATTACCCCTGATTTTTTTATGCATGACAAAGCTTCGGTTCCTATCGAGCCTATAGCTCCTGTGTGTGATATTCCTATTGCTACCGTAACACCTCCGCCCCAGCTTGGGAGAGAATTGGAGGAACGTGCTATTTTGTGTTGTCTTACAGATAATAGATTGGCGGCATTGGAGCCGAAGAAGGGAGAGCCATGTTCGCGTGATGGCATCAAGAAGAAGTCCAAGAAGGACAAAGGAGTTCGCACATATTCGAGTGATTCAGAAGTTGAGCTAGACTGCAAGAAATTATCGTATGTGTGGAGAAAGAAGTCGGAAATTACCGCTGCTGAGGGTAATTCCGCAAGTCAGAGGCCTGCCGGTGGCCTTGTCGCAAAACTATTTGGTTATTAGCCGGGTGTGCAACCCCGTGCAATTTGTAAAAAACAATTTATTGCGTTTTCGTTAGAAAATTAGACTATTTACTTAGATTAGACTATTACGTTATAATCCGTAGTTTAGATAAACAATTGCTTTTCCTGTTAGACAATTTTTGGTATTTTTCTGGGTATCGTTTTGTATCGTTTTTGCAGGAAAAGAAGCGGAAATCAATTGCTAAAAGTCGAAGGCTGCGCAAATTGGAAAACCAGTCGATCGAGTAAACTGAGGATCATCAAAAGAAAACCACTCGATCGAGTAAATCAGATCTACTCGATCGAGCGGTCCTGCCTGACAAAAGTCCTCGATCGAGTAGAATTTCTACTCGATCGAGCAAACTAACCTACCTTTATAAGAGAAGTCTTCGATCCTCTTTTAATTTACTCGATCCCAATTCCCCTTTGTTCTTCATCTTTCGATTTTTCTGCATAATCTTACCTGCAATTCGTGTTAGTATCCAAATTAATTGTGGACGGAGGCAACTGATGGGAGACGGTGATGTTAGCTCCCCAATTTGATGCTGGTTTGGGGAAGCTATTGTTTTGTAAGTTTTTCTGTTTATTTTTTTTCATTCTTTGTATATATTTCATCCCTTAGGAACATGAATTAGGTTGTTTTTCCCTTTCCCTTATATGCTATTGTGCTGTAACCAATGAGGACATTGTCTGTTTTGGTTTGGGGAGGTGTTTTGCATCCTTTTGCGTCTGCATTTGCATTTGTATTGCATTCACATTTACAATTCATGTTAATTAGAAAAAAAGATTTGAAAAAAATCAAAAATATCACGTTTATTTTTGCATATAGTCGAGTCGGATTGGAGTGTTGTTCATGATGAAATTGCACTACAAGTCTATCCTATGCTATTCCTTGCACCATTCTTGACTTACTTAGTAAAATCGAAGTAGTGAACTATTGAATTTTGTCTTGGAATTTAAATTTGATTATTAGACTTGACTCAACATTTTGGCAAACTGCTTTTATAGTCTGAGTTTTAGAGCCTATAACTGGTGACATCTATGACCAGTTCATCTAGGAGAGAGAGTAGTTACTCCCCACATCTCGTGTCATTTGCTTGTATATGAACTTTGATTTCTTATTGCCTGCACGCATTGGGTTTGTGGTCGGTATTACGTGTTTTGAGAATATTTTCATCTCCCTTTTCCTCATTTTACCCCATTAACTCCACATAAAGCCATATATGCATGTTGCCCTTAACTACATTCTAAACTGAGCCTACCTTTGCTGAGCTAGTTTAGTAGTCGAGGTATATTTTACCGTTGTATCAGTTTTTGGCTCGTTTTCATTGATTAGAGTGGGTATTTGTGAGAAAAAGAAGAGAAATGATTAGTTGTGCCTCGATCGAGCAACTAGTAGCTCGATCGAGCAGATTTTGATGTTTGTTGTCTCGATCGAGTGACTTATTTCACTCGATCGAGGGGTTTTTCCCTCGATCAGCCAATAAAGAAAAAAGAAAAAGAAAAGAAAGAAATTGAAAAAAATGGAAAAATATAATGAGAAAAAATAATTGGCTGAAATTTGTTATTTACACCTCCTATGCCTGTCATTATTTGTCGAGGTGTTTCATGGGATTTGTGTTGTTTATGCCTAGATATTTTAAGGCATGGAGCTCAATTTTTGATAGTTGGAAGAATGGAACGAGTTCTATTACGGTCTTGTTAGGAACTAGCTTGGCTATTTACCCTCACATTTCCATTAATTGTTTTGCCCCTTCTTACCAATTAGCCTCACATATCCATATCTTTGCAAATGTTCGGCACGTGATTGTCCTTGAACGGTGGTTATGCGTGTGTACGGTGCTTGAATCATGTTTCATATTAGTTAGCAATGCATGTTGTGTCGGTCGTAGTCTAGGTGAGTGACTATATTTTCTTCTCTCTTTCTTATACATATTTACTTACCATTTGCTTGTTGAGAGAAGAGTGACCCGTGAGAGTCCGAATTTGGTTGAGTCTTGCAAGGTCGAAAGTCTAATTTATTTCCAAGATTGTATAAATTCGTTCACTTTCGTATTAAGCTTTGTAGCGATTGAATGAGTGCATTGAACTGTTTAACATTGACTTGTAGCTAGCTCTGAGACTTGCTCCATTCCCCTAGGTTTATTTTGTTCCATATAGCTGCATTTAGTTTGCTTGAGGACAAGCAAAGGTTTGGTTTGGGGAAGTTTGATGCGTGTATTTTATATAGACTTTTTAGTCCATTTATGTACGCATTTCTATGTCATTTAAGTGATATTGCGTCACTATATGCCCCTATTTGGCTACTTTGCACTTTCATTATCATTTTTGTAGGTACAAGCTGCGTAGTAGCGGAAACCGAGCCAAAACAGTCCACTTTGCATGCATTTAGGAGAATGGAAGGAACAGAACAGAAGCTCTTGCATTGGAAAGCGTGAACCCGCTTACAATCAAGTCCGAGGCCATGACCAACGTTACATGACAAGCCAGAAGACCTCGATCGACTATACCTTTGGTCGATCGAGGAGAGTTGAAGTAAGGAAGACCTCGATCGAGCTATATCTTTGCTCGATCGAGTGGTAGCTGTTAACAAGTTGGTCGATCGAGAGAAGGAAGTCTTCGATCGACTGATTTCCTCAAATAAAGATCTCGAACGAAGGGTATTTTCCCTCGATCGAGTGGAACCTACCACGGGCCTTAAGTCGGTAGAATAATTTGGGTTTAGAGTCGTGTTATGCATTATATAAGAATCTTATTCACGTCATTAGGGGGGATTATTCATTCATTATCGATTAGCGGACACTTAGCATTAAACATTAGTTTCTGAACTTTATTAATCTTTAGTTTACATTCGGGTTTTTATCGACGTGGATTTGTTCTTTACGCCGGATTGCTAAGATTGTAAAATCTTTTCTCTCTTTTATTCTTAACCTTTGTTTTAGTCTTAATTACTGTTTACCTTTCTTAATTGCTGCGTTATTGTTGTTCATGCTTGTTAATTACGATTATATCATGTCTAATGTCATATGTTTAATCGTCTTTATTAGCATCGTTAATAGTATGAGTAGCTAATTTCCTTGTATGTTAGGATGAGGAAAACTGTAGTAAAGGCATGATAGGATAAACTATTTTAGTTAGTCTTGCATATGAGAATCGATCTAAGCAATTTAATTGAGGTTAGTCAAATGAGTGCACGCAGGAGACTAGCTAGGTAGTTAACCCCGACCTGGATCGAGAGATTGGAAGGGAAAGGCTTGCTTAGAATTGATAGGTGCGTGACTCCTAAGAGGACGCGAGTTAATTAGGAAAATCCCTAGGGTGGTTTGAGACCGAGAGGAGAAAACCATTGCCCTTCTCATTGATAGATTGATTGACTTAGTTGACCCGTAGATGCCGATATTGCAGTGAACCGAATCCTAGCATATTCTCTTTTATTTGATTTATTTCATATTAATTTCTACCTTTATTTCTCTTCCTTAAATCTTATTTAGTTTAGCTTAAAACCATTTCAAAACCCCTAGATTGTGACTGGCAGATTTAGATTATAGTTAGTTAGTTTCCTCCCTGTGGAGATCGACCCTAATTCCGCTATCTTCTTAGTTAGTAGACTTAGGCTTTTATTTTTGGTGTATAACGACACGCATCAAATTTTGGCGCCGTTGCCAGGGAGGCAATTTAATTTTCTGTCTATTTATTTCTGTCTCGTCTTAAGGAATTTCTAATTCCTTAAGACTGTTCTTATTTATTCTCTCTATAGTTGTGTATGCGTAGGTCCCAAAGGCTCGAGTTAGTGGAAGCTGATCCAGAGCCCGAAAGAACCTTCTTACGCAGAAAGAGAGGGTTTGATAAGACACTCTGAGTACTTTTGAATCCGTCTTCGACAGTTTTATTTTCGAGAAAGATTCGACTGTTGAGACTACTGTATCAGCAAAGATGCCTAACATTGCTAGTCACTCTGAGCCCACCGCTGCATGTATACCTCAGGGATTCAAGCTTACAACGGACGAAGATGGAACTTCTTTCGATCTTCGTCCGTCTTATATCAAGCTTGTCCAGCAGGACAAGTATATGGGTGTGGCTGGGGAGGATCCGAGGAAGCATATGGAGACCTTTGCTGATTACTGCTCTTCTATTCTGGTTTCTAAAGGGGTGACACAAGACAAGATCAAGGAGGTCTTGTTTCCCTTTTCTCTTACCGACAATGCCAAAGACTGGTTGAAGAATCTGAATAGAGAAGAACTAGGTATTACCGACTGGGCTACACTTGCACTGGCCTTCTACAAGAAGTATTTTCCACCACAAAGGACAAATGCTTTGAGGGGTCATATTACAAATTTCAAGCAAACGGTTCATGAAAATCTCTATGAGTCCTGGGATCGATTTAAGACGCTAGTGAGGTCTGTTTCTCACCATGGGTTCGAACAGTGGTTTCTATAAAACCAGTTTTACAACGGGTTATATGATGATCATCGAGCTATTCTAGATGCTGCATCTAACGGGAGATTCCAGAAGGAGATAGATGATGATAAGGGTTGGAAGCTGATAGAGGAGATGGCAACCCATTGTGCTGAATATGGTAATCCGCGAAGAGGTACACGGACAGTAGCTAGTGTTGATTCTGACGGTCTGGATGCTAAATTTGATAAACCTAATGCCAGACTTGACAAATGGGAGAAGGAAGCTGCAGATAACCAGCAGACGGTTCATTTGCTGCAGCGAGATGAAGTGATCACTTGTGAAAGGTGTGGCGAAACTGGTCACACGACTGTAGATTGTTTTGCAGAAAAGGAGCAAGTATGTTCATTTCAACAATAAAGTCAAGGGGGTGGGTACTATAATCAGGGGAATATCTATCCCAATTTGAGATGGACAAGCCAGAATGTCCTAAATCCTACTCCTCCACCACAGCAGCCGACGTATCACCCGCCGCACAAGCAAGGATTCCAAAAAATCCAGTCTTCACAGCAAGCTAGTTCCTCATCTGGAGGAATTTCAGAAGTTGGGGAGCTAAAGTCGATGATACAAGCTTTAGCTATCCAATTGAGCAAATCTGATCAAGCAACGAATGCTACGATTAAGCTTTTGGAGTCACAGATTGCTGAATTGGCGGGAGCTAGATCGACTAGGCAACCTGGCCAGTTACCGTCTCAGACCGATAAGAACAAGGAGACACTGAACATGATTACTCTGAGAAGCGGTCCCGCTTATGACAGTCCTGCTGGTACCATTGCTGATATCTCTGGTGCGCATCCCAATGTTGCGAAGGCTGATGCTGGTAATGTCATCGATCGAGGAGTTTGTTCTACTCGATCGAATGAATTGAAGGAAAACTTACTCGATCAAAAGGTTACTGTTGGTCGATCGAGTTAATTAGATAGGCAGTTGGTCGATCGAGAGGGTACAGTTGCTCGATCGAGTAGTTTGAATGATGATGCTGCTCGAACGAGCAATTTGAGTTCTAATAATGATCGATCGAGTGACATTGATACTCGATCGATGGGTCCTAATGAGCGAGAAGCTCGATCGAAGGGGTTAAGCAAGCGAATGATTAATAACGCGATTGTCAAGGATACGCAACGTGGATCAGCTGACATTCCAGTTCCGTTTCCTGGTCGGTTAAAGAAGGCTAAGGTCGAGAAGGAATTTGCTCGGTTCGCTGACATTGTACGCGATCTTAAGGTGAATGTTCCTTTTGCAGATCTTTTATTAAAGGTACCCTCTTACTTGAAATTTATGCGTGAAATTCTTTTACGTAAGAGGTCAGTCGATACTGTAGAGACTGTAGCTTTGACTGAGGAATGCTCCGCGTTCCTCCAGATCAAATGCCAACCTAAACTGTCCAACCCAAGTAGCTTTTCCATACCGTGTCATATAGGTACCTATCTTATAGATAATGCGTTATGTGACCTAGGAGCTAGTGTTAACGTCTTACCTTTGTCTTTAGCCAAACGGTTAGGCTTTACCAAGCTTCAGTGTACCAACATGACGGTGCAAATGGCATATATGACCTTGTCCCGACCTTTAGGAGTCATAGAGGATGTTCCTGTGCAAATAGGGAGATTCTTTGTCCCGGTCGATTTCATAGTACTAGACATACCTGAGGATTCTCACATTCCCATCATTTTGGGAAGACCGTTCTTGTATACTGCGCAAGCGGTTATTGATGTTGGGTTACGGACATTGACTTTTCAGATAGGTGGGGAGAACCTAGTTTTCACTCAGTCTCATGCTAGTAAAGGTCCTATGCTTGTTTCACCATGTCACGCACTTCCCTTAGCCGACATTACCCCTGATTTTTTTACGCATGACAAAGCTTCGGTTCCTATCGAGCCTATAGCTCATGTGTGTGATATTCCTATTGCTACAGTAACACCTCCGCCCCAGCTTGGGAGAGAATTGGAGGAACGTGCTATTTTGTGTTGTCTTACAGATAATAGATTGGCGGCATTGGAGCCGAAGAAGGGAGAGCCATGTTCGCGTGATGGCATCAAGAAGAAGTCCAAGAAGGACAAAGGAGTTCGCACATATTCGAGTGATTCAGAAGTTGAGCTAGACTGCAAGAAATTATCGTATGTGTGGAGAAAGAAGTCGGAAATTACCGCTGCTGAGGGTAATTCCGCAAGTCAGAGGCCTGACGGTGGCCTTGTCGCAAAACTATTTGGTTATTAGCCGGGTGTGCAACCCCGTGCAATTTGTAAAAAACAATTTATTGCGTTTTCGTTAGACAATTAGACTATTTACTTAGATTAGACTATTACGTTATAATCCGTAGTTTAGATAAACAATTGCTTTTCCTGTTAGACAATTTTTGGTATTTTTCTGGGTATCGTTTTGTATCGTTTTTGCAGGAAAAGAAGCGGAAATCAATTGCTAAAGTCGAGTAATCAATTGGAAAACCAATCAATTGCTAAAAGAAGCGATTGAATGAGTGCATCAGACTGTTTAACATTGACTTGTAGCTAGCTCTGAGACTTACTCCATTCCCCTAGGTTTATTTAGTTCCATATAGCTTCATTTAGTTTGCTTGAGGACAAGCAAAGGTTTGGTTTGGGGAAGTTTAATGCGTGTATTTTATATAGACTTTTTAGTCCATTTATGCACGCATTTCTAGGTCGTTTAAGTGATATTGCGTCACTATATGCCCCTATTTGGCTACTTTGCACTTTCATTATCATTTTTGTAGGTACAAGCTGCGTAGTAGCGGAAATCGAGCCAAAACAGTCTACTTTGCATGCATTTAGGAGAATGGAAGGAACGGAACATAAGCTCTTGCATGGGAAAGCGTGAACCCGCTTACAATCAAGTCCGAGGCCATGACCAACGTTACATGACAAGCCAGAAGACCTCGATCGACTATACCTTTGGTCGATCGAGGAGAGTTGAAGTAAGGAAGACCTCGATCGAGCTATATGTTTGCTTGATCGAGTGGTAGCTGTTAACAAGTTGGTCGATCGAGAGAAGGAAGTCTTCGATCGACTTATTTCCTCAAATAAAGACCTCGAACGTGTGGGAAATATCGGTATACTTCCCTTTAAATTTTTGGATTATAATGAAATTATAACTATATGAATTTCTAGTCATAAATTGAATTGCATAATATAAACAAGAGATTAAGAAATAACATTCAGTCCTAGTAAAGGCCTAAGAACAAACACCAAAGTAGGTATTCTCCTAATCGTAACACCCAAGATGGTTCAAGAAATGCCTTCGTCGTGCTAGAACGAATACCCCAAAAATTACTTCTAATTTATGTCTATATTGATGATGAATATGAAGATGAATAAGAGAGGCAAAAATCAGAATTTTTCTTCCTCTCCTTTTCTTGTGTGTGCCGTCACTTTTGGATACAAAATTAGGGTTGTAAGAAAAACTTTGTTTTCTCCCTTTATGTGCCGTGAGAATTGGAGGAAAGAAGGAAAAACCTAGTTTCCTTATTTAACTCAATCTCTATTAGGTAATTAGCATATAATTTATTATGTACATAATGTAATATGTATTAATTATTACTAGTAATGGACCGTTACATAAACCGAGTAATGCCGGACCAATACACTATAATAATATCGTGTAATACATATCCGCCAACTTAAATATAACAGTTTATATTTAGTTTAGACCAACATTATATACATTGATTAAATATAACATTTTATATTCAATCACTAGCTAACATTATTTAATCGTTATTAAATAATTGTATCATCATCACATTTGATACCCTTTTAGTCAAATACATCGACTAACCTTTTAGTCATTTAATAAGGCATCAATATGATTATTTTCTCAAATAATCACATCTCTCAAACACATCCTTTAGGTGTGACTTTTAGGGATCAGTTGATCACCGCCATCTGTATGACAATAACGTCAAACTTATCTAGCAAGTTAACCGTTATCGATAAACGTTAATCAACTGATTATAATACAAAGTATACCCTGTGAACCTTAGCTGTTATCACACTAACTGTGGAGGACACTAGCTCCAACACAATCTGGCTTTGTAGACATTATTATGTCCATATATGCCGATTTTGATCTTGTAGATCCACTTGCACTGAAGAGGTCGTACCTTCTCAGGTAAGTCTACCAAGTCCCATACTTGATTTTCGCGCATTGAATCCATTTCGGATTGCATGGCCTCGAGCCAATGCGAGGAGTCAGGACTAGAAACGGCCGACTTGTAGGTGGTGAGTTCATCACTTTTAAAAAGTAACAAATCTCCATCTTCCTCGATACATCTGAGGTAACGATCAGGTTGATGAACAATTCTACTTGACGTTCTAGAAACAACAACCGTTTCAGACGAGGAGGGAACGTTTTCCTCTACATCATTCTCGTTTTGTGGCTCTTGAACTTCATCAAGTTCAAACTTTCTCCCACTTTGTCTATTAGAAATAATATTGTTTTCTAGAAAGACAGCATCACGAGACACAAACACTTTGTCCTCGTGACGGTTGTAGAAGTAATAACCACGTGTTTCCTTAGGATACCCTACAAAAAGACATTTGTTGAGGTGTTCCAGGAGGAGTCCATTGTGATACTATGCCACAACTTTTTAGATGTGAATCAAATTCATTATTTAGATATTCACCACCACGATCGGATCGAGTGTTTTTATCTTCTTATTCAATTGGTTTTCTACATCATGTTGAAACTCTTTGAACTTTTCAAAAGCTTCACTCTTATGCCTCATTAAGTAGACATATCCATATCTACTCAAGTCGTCGGTAAAGGTAATGAAATAGTTATAACCACCTCTAGCTTGGAGAGTCATTGGGCCACATACATCCGTATGTACAAGGCCTAATACCTCACTTGCTAGTGTTCCTTTTCCCGTAAAAGGAGCACGAGTCATCTTGCCTAAAAGGTAAGATTCGCATACACCATAAGATTCGTAATCAAATGGTTTGAGAAGTTTCGTTGAAACAAGTCTCTTTATGCTTCGTTCGTTTATATGACCTAAACGACGATGCCAAAGGTATGATTGATTAGTTTCACCTAATTTGAGCTTCTTACTCTCTACATGATATACTCCATTAACATTATCTAGAACATAAATACCTCCAATAGAGACGGCTTTACCATAAAACACATCATTAAAAGAAAACGAACAACTGTTGTTCTTGATTACAAAAGAGAAACCCTCCGCGTCAAGCACAGATATGGAGATAATGTTCTTGGCCGAGGAGGGTAGAAAATAACAATTATTTAGATACAATTCAAGACCACTAGCTAAGGTGAGTACATAAGTTCCTACGGAAACGGCGGCTACTCTTGTTCCATTCCTCATGCGTAGGTCTACATCACCCTTGGCTAGTGCTCGCACGTCCTTCAGCCCCTCTAAATGATTACAAAGGTGAGAACCACATCCGGTATCAAATACCCAAGTAGAAGTGCAAGCATTGTTAATATCTATCATATAGAGAGAAGAAAGGATTATACCTGATGGTGTCACACATCCATCCTTCTTATCCTTCAAGTACTTGGGACAATTGCGTTTCCAATGTCCCTTGCCTTTATAATAAAAGCATTCGGTGTGACAACCCTCGCGAATACGGAAATAAAACATAACAAGCATGTGATTTATATAGCGGATAATACGGTGTTTTTAAAACGTTTTACATGCCAAGATAAGAATACGAGGAATGTCAAATAAATACAAACTAAAATAGAATATACTACAAAGAGACGAAGTCTCTCAAAATGTTATCAGATATCAAAGTTATTTAGCAACTAGCTAAGAAACGTCTAGGGGTGAATCGTCAAGGCCAACGCCCGCTAACTCACACCCGAACCCAAAATACAACAAGCAAAATCCATCCAAGCAAGCATCATGTTCATCCATGAAAAACATGAAGGCCACAGTCAGTGGGGAGTAACTCCGGGTTCTCCCAGCCATATCACAAATAACATACTTAAACGGAAATACATGAGTAGAAGCATGCATATAAATATACATGTGAATTACGAGAAGTATAAATAGGCATTTCAATACATAAGGATATAGGTACATGAAGTATAAAACGGTAACCATTATATTATAGATAGACTCGGGGAAGACACTCTTAGGCAACCATACACTCACTAGGGATTGCATCTCACCGTTAGCGACATAAGCATGATAAGATTAAGACTCGACAAACAAAACACGCCAAGTTATCCAAAGATCACAAATAATCAATCATATAATCATCCATCCAAACGTACGAATACGTTGACAACATCTCTCACGGTAAATGACACGCACTAGCACCGTGTACATGGCTAGTATGATTAAAATCGTATCCACGGGATAAACATTTCCCTGAACGCATACACGATTAACATTTCGTATATGTAGACTAATTTTCTTCTGGTAGAACGACGATAATAATATGTTCCTAGTCTAAACTTGGCCAGACTCTCGGAGTCACATTTTCCGATTCGACATGCGATAAACATTTCGCATCCAAGACTCGGTCTTACATAGAAGCCGAGTACCCCAAATTCGTTCAACCTTCACGAAAGAGGCGGAAAAGAGCACAAGCATCATAACAAGTGGTACGCTACATGCAATGACACCACCTCGCAAGTATACAACATTTGACGGCTGGGTCGATCAATGCAAAGCGTTCGCCTCCCAACAACGTCGTCATATGCCCACTAAAACATGCAATTAAGCAGTAAGGATACACTCCTCATTTCGACATTCCAGCCTTACGAGCGAGGAGGTAGCCGGGGGAATGAGAGTACATAGCACTTAACATTTAGTGCTCAAATCATAACATATGTAAAACCGACTCAAAGTGGGATATATAAAAAACCGTCACAAAACATGCGATACAAACGAATGGAATATCATATATTCTAAACATGAATATTTAAAGTCATTACGTAAATTTATACGATAAACGAACCATGCGAATTATTATAAATGAAAACATAAGAAAGAATAGCAAGGGAATTGGCAGCGTGTGCCAGCCAGTCAGGTGGACTGGCTGCCGGCTACCCGGCTGGTACCATATTAACCTTTGAAAAACATCAAAATATTAGCATGATCCAGCCGGTCAAATGGACCGGTTGCCGGTTACCCGGCTGGATCCTATGTCATACGAGAAAATGAAGGAAATATAGGGTGTGTCTCAGCCGGTGGGCCGGCTGAGACTTACTTCATACCAAATTTTCACGTAACAAACAATAAAACATGAGCCACTTCCCAGCCGGTCAGCTAACCGGCGGCCGGTTGGCCGGCTGGGACCAAATGTACACGAAATCATCACTTAACACCCATGAATATCAACAAACTTCAACTATTATCATCAATCATCAATTCTCATTAATAATTATCAACTAACAACTACTATTATCAACAACACAATTCCTAGGACTAATCATCCTATTCTAAATACGATTACTAACATCAAAAACACATTAAAACACGTAATGATATCGAGTAACCCTTCAACGTTACCTTTTCGCGTCTTCAATCCTCGTCGAGGTCCTCCTCTACTAGGTAGTAGTCTTTGTCGAGGTCTTGAAGGTCTCCACCTACAATTAGACAACAAAAGATGAATATAATTCACCTTTGAGAAAGACGGATAAAATGAAAAGTTAGAAAGACGGTAATTTTATTACCAATTAAGATAAAGGACGATGAGAGGGAATGATTGAGACGAAATTTAGCGGATTTGAGCAAGTAATAAAGGAGTAGCGATGATCTTAAGCTTGATCAAGAATGGAGCTTAGGTTTTTGGTGGTTACTTGGTGAGGAAGAAGGAGTAAGTGGAAATGAGGGAGTTAGGGTTTTGAGGGAGTTATAAGGGAGTAAATGGAAAAACATGGGAAAAAGCCCATAAACGCCTTAAGGCGTAATTCACTCGGAATTTCGAGTAAAGTCCGAAACGAACTCGGATTCCCTAAATTAGACACGGAAAATTTAATTCTAGATTAAATCTAAATTTTACTGAAAAGTATCCGTATAATATTTTTAATATAAAAATAGGGTACATTTGCGGGTGTTACATTTGGCGTCAGCATGCTTCTTGCCCTTAGCCTTGGCATTGCTATACATTATAGCTTTGCCCTTTCCTTTTCCATGCTTCTTAAATTGGGCCTTAGCTTTGCCCTTTCTCTTTCGAACCCCAAGACTTAAGTTCTTCAACTTCATTGAAAGAACATCCCTTTTCTCACTCCTACTTGCCTCCATATCCCGTTCGACTTGGGTAAGGAGAGCATGGAGCTCATGAAAGCTCTTGTCCATGCCATGCATGTTATAGCTCGCCCTAGTTTGAGCGAACTTGGGAGGAAGTAAGTGAAGGATGCGGCCAACCGCTAGGTTCTTTGGAATCTTAACCCCTAGACGCTCTAGGGTGTCCACATGCTCAAACATCTTGAGCATGTGTGGGCCAACCTTTTGGCCCTTGCCTAGCTTGGCTTCAAAAAGCCATGTCATAGCATTGTATTGGCGTATGTAAGGTGACTGAGAAAACGCCAAAGTCACCCTCGGGAATATCTCATATGCTCTTAAGACTAGAGGAAATTGACCAAATCAAGACCATCTTGACGTCATTGGATACTTTCAAGTACTCCTCATAAGCGGCTTTGGCCGCATTAGTGGCCCTTGGGCCGGGTTCATTGGAATGGGTTTCGCTCAAGTAGCGCAAGACGTTATCCGATAACGCCGCACTCTTAATCGTTTGCTCTCACTCGACGAAATTAGATCTATCGTCTTTTAAGATGCATTTGTCCATTACGGACCTTAGCCATGAGTCTTTGCCAAGTTGGACGACATTGTTGTTATTGTTTGCCATTTGCGAATTGAATTACTACAACAAAATTAGGAAATATTAACATTCAATGTTTTGAACAATTTTACTTGTGAAAACAATTGTAAACAAGTCACTAATATAATGACCCCTCACGAAATTATATAAGCGATTCCGAGACCCGCATTTTAGATAAAAATGAACATGTTATGCCACCTTTATGTAATAAACGGTAAGTCAACACTTTGAGTAATTCTACTCCTTGTACTCTCGATCAACGGATTTCATCCAAACCCGTCTCCTAGTCCCGAGATAACGCTTATCCCGTTGAGACCAACCCAATTTAGGCATGTGATCGCATCACCCTACTTACCCGAGGTAAAAAGGTGTCCACGTTGTGGTTGTCCTAATGAACACGGGATTCATAGGTACTTTAATTGGTAAGGCCAAATCTCAATTCAATTTTAAGTTGTGTGAGAGGTCTTGCCAATTTAGTTATTAATTGCCTATAAGTGAACTAAGTCGGCGAATTTTAAATAACGTTGAATTGACAACCGCGAAATAAAAATGCATGTTGGCGATTTTGGCATGAGCGGAAAACATAAAGAAGCAATTAACAATTAATAAATCCTAGTATGGCCACGTAGCTAATCTTATTAACTAGATGATTACAAAATCAGAAACCATGTGACAACCCTCGCGAATGCGGAAATATAAAACATACAAGCATGTGAAATAGTATGCGGAAATACGGTAATTTTAAAAACTTTTATACATGCAAGATAGATAAAACGAGGAGTGTCAAAAATTACAAACTAAGTACGAGATACAACAAAGAGACGGGGTCTCTCAAAATGTTAGCAAAGAACAAGTGTTTAGCAAAACTAGCTAAAATCGTCTAGAGGTGAAACTTCCAGGGACAACGCCCGCTAGCTCACACCCGAACCCCAAAACATCATATCCAAAAAGTCATCCATTGCAAGCAACCTGTTCATTCATGAAAAAACATGAACGCCACAATCAGTGGGGAGTAACTCCGGGTTCTCCCAGCCATATCACATTAAACGTACATCAAAGGAAATACAAAAGTAGAGCATGCATACATAAATATATACATGTGAGATACGATAAGAATAGATAGGCAATCCAATATATAAAGATACGATCATGTGGAAATCAAATCCGAAACCATCATGTTATTCAAAGACTCGGGAAAGACACTCTTAGACAACCGAATACGCTCACTAGGGCTTGCATCTCACCGTTAGC